>VXCM01006036.1:0-38166 GCA_014773175.1 Lucifuga dentata
CCTCATCTGTCAGCCTGTCCATCACTACAGCAAACAAGAAGGGGCTCAGAGCTGATCCTTGGTGTGATCCTTTGAGTGACTAATAAAGTATTTTTGAATTGAATTGAATATGGGATTGGACCAAATTGATTGAACCACATTGCTGCATGTAATGCAAAAAGAGTTTCAAGCAGTTCAAACTTCTATTTTTATTGATGTTGGATACACGGATAAAATAGAAACAAAGTTATTCTTACCATGTAATGAAGCATATTTCATGACAATCTGATGAGATGACTTGAATGTAATTTCAACATGTTGTCCTGTATCATCTGGGGAGCATGACAGTGCTCAATAAGTTTCATCATAACTTATTTAAATTGCAATATTTCTTGCAGTAACTTTGGCCTGTCAGTGGTACTAAGGGAAATATTAGAGCAAAATCATCACACAAATTCCTCTGGAGATCAGGAAAAGCTGCAGAAAATTCTCATAGGTACCAAGTTATCTAGTTCCATACATATCAGTAAAACTATAGATATCTACACATAGAATAACACGAAAATACATTAAAGAATAACACAAAAATACTTTAAAGAATAACACAAAAATACATTAAAGAATAAAACAAAAATATATTAAAGAATTACATAAAATACATTATAGAATAACACAAACATTTAATAACACAAAAATATATTAAAGAATTACATAAAAATACATTAAAGAATAAAACCAAAATATATTAAAGAATTATACAAAAATACATTTTAGAATAACACAAAAATACACTAAATAACACAAAATATATTAAAGAATTACACAAAAATACATTAAACAATAACACAAAAATATATTAAAGAATTACCTAAAATACATTATAGAATAAGACAAAAATAAATTAAATAACACAAAACTATATGAAAGAATTATACAAAAATACATTAAATAACACAAAAATATATTCAAGAATTACACAAAAATACATTATGTAATAACACGAAAATACATTAAAGAACATGAAAATATATTAAAGAATTATACAAAAATACATTATAGAATAACACAAACATATATTAAAGAATAACACAAAAACACATTATAGAATAACACAAACATATATTAAAGAATAACACAAAAACACATTATAGAATAACACAAACATATATTAAAGAATAACACCAAAATACATTATAGAATAACACAAAAATATATTAAAGAATAACACAAAAATACATTATAGAATAACATTAAAAATATATTAAAGAATAACACCAAAATACATTATAGAATAACACAAAAAAATACATTATAGAATAACACAAACATATATTAAAGAATAACACAAAAATACATTATAGAATAACATTAAAAATATATTAAAGAATAACACCAAAATACATTATAGAATAACACAAAAAAAATACATTATAGAATAAATAAAAGTACATTAAAGCATGATACAAAATATATTCAAGAATTACACAAAAATACATTATAGAATAACACGAAAATACATTCAAGAACATGAAAATATATTAAAGAATTACACAAAAATACATTATAGAATAACATAAAAATACATTAAAGAATTACACAAAAATACATTGTTAAAGGTACCAGAGGTAAGTTCTCTCTCTCTCTCTCTCTATCTCTCTCTCTCTCTCTCTCTCTCTCTCTCTCTCTCTCTCTCTCTCTCCGTTTAGTCAGGTGTCTGATTTTGCTGTAATATCAATAACATCACATTTATTTCCCTTCCTGAATAGATATGGATGTAATAGAATGCCTACAGCATCATATAATGGATATAATCAAAGTCAGGAGGAAACTTAGATTCATGGTTCAGTCAGCTTGTCGTGTTCACTGATCTGCAGCCTGAGATGAACCTGTGTGAGCGAAGATGATCCAACCATTCAGACAATGACCATGATAAATGCAACAACAGGAGCACTGATATGAAACTGATAAAGAGTACTTGGAATCATAATCCTGAAAACATCTTGGATAGGAAATTAACTTCTATTGACTGTGAGGACAGAAGCAGACAGGAGAAGAAGGCAGCTTCTGTGGAAGTCTGTGCTGTATTTTCAGGGTGAGCCAACAGGTGAATTGTTGGAAATCTAAGAGAGTGCTTCAGGCATTTTTCTTCAGTAAAAATAAAAATAAAAGAGCTAAAGCTTTCAGAGTTTCTGACAGTAGCAGAAACCAGAAAAAGTGAAATGCTGCTGAAAATCTCCAACATGTTTTTCCTCTGTGGGGAGGAAGAGTGGAAATGTGCTTGTTTTGATCAGTTTATATATATATATATATACACATACCAATTTCCTTAAGGTGAGGCCAAACCACGTGATTTTTTTCAATCGTGAACGATTACAAAAAGACTGAGCAGCGTACATCTAATAACTGAATCCAGGGAACAAAATACGATTTTCAGTCTCTCGTGAAAAGAGAAACCAAAATATAGTGATCAAGGAATCCATTGTGAAGTTGAAAAAGTTTGACGATATTAAACTGTCTGCAGGAGACTTTGCTGAAAATATGAAGGCTTCTGTCAGCCAATCAGAATCAGCTTGTCACAGCTGATGACAGTAACAGTAAATAACATTCCTTGTTGTATTGGAAAGTGTACTTGAATGCTACCAACAAATAAAATGTATTATTATTATTATTATTATTATTATTATTATTATTATTATTAATCTTGTGTATAAGCCGACCCCCTGATGTTGTTCCATCAATTTATTTGTTTAGCAAATTATTTGTTTTTCTGGGTATTGTCATAGTATTCCTGTGATTTTCTGAAAATAATCCATGTACCAGTACATGATATTTATTTCAGCAACTGTTTACTGTAACTGACCAATCACAACAGCGCTTACTGGCTGTTGCAAAATGTGCTGGATCAGATGTTTAGTCAGGAAATATTTCATTCTAAGGTATGATTTAAACTATTTTCATGGGTAGTGGTAATNGATGTTTAGTCAGGAAATATTTCATTCTAAGGTATGATTTAAACTATTTTCATGGGTAGTGGTAATTTCCACCCCTGGAAATTTCTTTCTCTGGGATCAAATCTGAATTTCTCGTGTATAAACCGACCCCCAATCTGCTTTGTGAAATTTGGTAATAAAAACTCTGCTTATACTCAAGTATATACGGTATATTATAAAGAAAGCATTAAAGTTTGAAGTGTTTTCTTTACAACACATTTGATATTGGAAATATTTGCAGTTCACCTTCCTCAGACTGCAGCAGAAGTTTATAAAGATATAAAGATGATCGACATCTCAATCACACATCTACTGCTATTCATTTTAGAACTGTCTGAAAAAATGATGTGCATCTAACAGCATTGTTAACAGAGATACAATCATGATCCATCATTCCTTACAGTGTTTGTTTCATTACATTACATGCATATTGTACTTCTGCATGTTTCTACAGTGGTCCTATAGAAAGCTGAAGTGAAAGCATGAATATAAATCAATCACACTGTGGCACAAGGCGTTGTATTCAAACCGAATGTGTGTTTTCTCCATGGGGTTCGATTATCCTCTTGCAAATGTCATTTGATTAGCATAAAACACACTGCTATCTGTCTCTGTCAAGAGATAACATGACTCCATTATGATGTTCATGCAGAGCATGTGGCATGGCAGATTATTCTGCCGGTTCTCTCCAGCAGGGCTCACAATTAGTTTCCTGACAGCACATTCTTCTTGATACATACAAATATATTTATTATAGTTACTGATTAAAAATAAAATGACCTTTTTCCCTGATGCAACAGTCATGGCACGCTGTCATCGCCACACAGCAGAGGAGCAGAGGCACAGAGAATAGTAGACATTTTTAAGATGACAGCAAAACCGAATAAACAAAGAAATGTAACTAGCCAATGAGAGATCGAGTGTCAGAAATGTCATCCAGTTAATGAGCGGAGCCGACCAATCACAGCGCAGAGGGAGTTTACTGACACACTAACAGCAGTGGAAGTCACCTTGATAAACAGGGAGGAACGTGTGTGTGTGTGTGTGTGTGTGTGTGTGTGTGTGTGTGTAAACTTATGGAGTCCCCTGTGAATTCCAATCCTTTATAGTTTGCCGGTAAATATGGGGTAATTTCCCCTGGGTATGGAGCGATTCCAGGCTGGGCTGATATTCAGACTGAATGGTCGTTTCTATATATGAACCCGAGCAGGAAGAGGAAGTAAACAAGCTGCTTTTGCTGCAGTAACATCTCACTGCAATAAATGATGTCAGTTTTGAATTACCGTAAATTTTCTACTAAAAGCCAGTATTCAAATAATAGCCGGTATCTAATAGTAACAGGGGGGCGGAGTCAGCAGGGTGAAATCAAAGCCAGTCTCATATAAAGGCAGTTTGGTGTTTGTCTTTTACTGGATAGACAGGAAACTCTGAGTGTAATCTGCTGCTGCCACCAGATGACAGCAGCCATGTTTGATACCAAACCTNAGGAAACTCTGAGTGTAATCTGCTGCTGCCACCAGATGACAGCAGCCATGTTTGATACCAAACCTCCTAAAAACCTCTTCAGCCGTCGTCCTCCAGCCAGAAGAACGACCAGCTCAACATGAAACAAAGCCAGAAACATGGAGCCTGATGTCACTGCATTACACACAAGTGTCACATGCTCCTCACCGGGGACGTGGCGGTNTCACTGCATTACACACGAGTGTCACATGCTCCTCACCGGGGACGTGGCGGTGTTTTTTTTATGCAGTTATGGGTTTGTCCATTGGCAAAATTAGAAATAAAGGCGTGTTATAAAAGCCTGTCTCTTATATTGGCTGGGTTCTCTCTGCAGTTGAGGTAAATAAAGGCCCCGGCTACTAATAGAGATTTACGGTATCTGTTTTTGTGCAGCTTTGTCCAGGAAATATGTCCAGAAGATCTGCACACTGTTAAAACAATGGTTATTCTTTTGTAAGAAACTTAAACACTTTAACTTTAACCAGTATCGCCTAGGCCCTAGCTTTAAGATGCCCTGATGTCTTTTGACTTAAAAAAAGAAAAGAAAAGAAAAAAAAACATAATTCAGTCTTCCTCTGATATTTGGAAGGTGGAGGAAACTCCCTTTCTGCCTGCCAATTTGGGGGTTTCATCTGACAAAATCTGGAACTGTCCAGCTCTGCCAGGCACACCCACTTCATACAGAAACTGTCTGTGCGTGCTGAAGTGTGAAAGTGGGAATTTCATTTCTCTCTCAAGCTGTCTTTGTTTCTTTTAGATGCTTTCACACCTACATGGTTTGCTCTGGTTCAGCCACACAGGTCAGTTTCCCATTCATTTTGGTAAGATTTGTCAGGCGCGGACCAAAACCAATGCACCGATATTGGTCTTGGTTTCAAATAAACTCTAGAGCAGTTTGTTTGTGTTTGAACATGAACCAAACTCCTTCCAGCCCAACTCCAGATCAATCTGTTGATGTTAGTGATGTGCAGATTGCAGTTATCCCACGGGCTTGCGGTTGATCTGCAGGTTGGGTGGGTTAGGTTCATAAAAATGAACATTTCTGATTAATAGCAGGTGGGTTCGGGGTGAAATAGCCTCATACATCATTAATGAGGAAAATATTAATTACATTCTCTAAAATGTGAACAGCATAGGCTATTTAAGCTTAATTTTTCGTCAGGCATGATTTAGCAAACTATACTCTCTTAGCGGTAGGTGCGGGATGCTTTAAAGTCTTGAGCGGCAACATACAAGGAGACAAAGAAGATCCAGGAGAAAATCAAAAAAGGAGAATTAAAAACACACACAAAAAATGGAAGGACAGAAAAGTTCTGGGAGCAATTTAGTGAAGTAGTTAACCATGACGACGAGTCAAGTGCTGGGTATGTCATCTGTAACAGCTGAGAAGCACTGTATGTAGCTATATGATAGCCCGTAGTGATGTGTGGATCAATTTTTCTAAAAAACTTTACTTTAAATAAATGTTAATTTAATTAAAACCAGCCTACTTCAGTGTAATATGTTACCATATCATCACCGGTAGAGGTGGAGTGAAATGTTCATGCGGGTGCGGGTCTCTAAATTGGACAAAATAATTCCTTCGGGTGGGTGCAGGTGGATAAGTCAAACATACATGTGGATTCGGATGACGTCAGAGCCGATCCACACATCTCTAATTGATGTATTGACTGTTTAGCAGCAGAGATGTAGGTGTGTGTGTGTGTTTAACGTTAAGTAAACTCCACCTCGGATAATCAAATCAAACTGATGCTGTTAAAGGTGGAAACACATCAATCTTAGCTAACATGTGTTCAGATAATGTTCAGGTTAGCATGCTTGCATGTTGTCAGCATGTTGCTCCATCCTCGTGTTCAGCATGTGAAGGCAGCACTTCTTTTTCACATCATGTGAAGCAACATGTGGTTTTCCACACATTGTCTTGAAGTCAGATTCAGCTTCTGCTGTCATAGTTTTCTTCTTCATGGATCAAATGATGCTATGACTAGGAAAGGATCCACATTCATCTTTGTTACTCTGATTTACTTTGACACCATAGAAACTACTTCCTGTTTGGAGTTTCTTTCTCCACCCCCAGATATTTCTGACCAATGAGCAAGGAGAGTACAGATAGATAGATACTTTATTAATCCCAAGGGAAATTTGTCATGGCTGAATTATAAACAAGCTGTAAAAACAATATAGCAAGAATTGTAGTCCCTGACTCAGAGAACAGCAAACAAACTGCAGGTCTGTAAACATCATCAGTCACTGTCTGCATGCGGTGAAGTGAAACTGTGCTCCGTTATCTCCATTTATAAGCCAGTCCAGGTCACAGAAATACACAGAATTCCTGTTAATCACCCTGCCCCTAAAGTAAAAGTGTGTTTTGTTTTTCTTGTTGATACGATTAATTGCATTGAAATTACAATTACATAGGCTAAGTTCACATTACAGGCCTTAATACTCAATTCCGACTTTTTAATCAGATCTGAATCTTTTTGTGTTGATGGTTCACATTCATGTTTGTAAGTGACCTGTATCAGACATGAGTGTGAACACGCTGAGGTCCTAAACTGCCACGCATGCACAGATGTAGCTAAAATGTGAGCTGCATGCTACAAGAATAACAACAATAACTGTGACAGTAAGGTGGATGCAGTTTGTCACATATTTTCATGCACGTTGTTTCACATAGGTTTCACTAGGTTTCACTAGGTCTTCAGTGTGCTGAAAACAACATTCAAACGTTTTACAAGCGGAGCTGAGATGTGTAACTTTAGTGTTGACTGTGAGTTCCAGAGTCTGGAGCTCAGGAGCTGCTGGGCTCAGCCTCTGCTGCTGCTGTGTCAGTGTCAGTGTTTGGGTATGAGGGCGGAGCTTTATGGTGGACCGCCATGTTCACAAGTTCACAGAGGAACAGTTCACTGAAAACTTTCTGTTCTCTCCATGTATATATCCAACAAATTTAAAACTTCTTCATCTCTCCACTGACCCCCCCTCACTGTTGTTGCTCTCCTCCATATTTATTTTTACCGGCTGCTATGAGGCACCAACACTGAATCAGGACGAGATGCGATATGCGCAGATAAGTGAGATGTTAAAAAATACCAGATGAATTCCGATCTGAGCAGTCAGACAGCGATCGCATTGCCAGAGATCAGATATGGATTGGATCTAGGACCACATATGCAAGTGGCCCAGATCTGATGTGAAAAAATCAGATCTGGGCCACATAGAGGCAAAAAAGATCGGATGAGCCACTTCAGCGTGTGATGTGAATGTAGCCATAGAAATGCACAAACACACATCCATGTGTACACACAGACACACGCACACACAAAGTCGCCTCCCAACAAGGTCTCCGGCCAAGTTGGACGAGCCGATGAATCATACTGCAGTCTTCAGTCTTACTAAGCTGTGCTGTTATTGGCTGTTGGTTGTTATTGTTATTACTGCTTTTGGCAAAGTTCACATTTGGAAACAACAGAAATTCTAAATCCACAAGTCCTCTACTTGACCTGACTGCCAAAATCTCTGCAGGGAACAGAACTCCACTTTGATTTCATTTTCATATTTTTCACTTCTTTTGGGGTCCAAAAGTCTGAAACCACATTAGAAAAATCTGTGATGTTTTCCATGTAAATGTGGAAATAATCAGAAAGTCTGACGTCACTAGAAGCTCTTTGAACATCGTCACATCATGCTGGATAACTTGGCCCATCAGGTTTTTGTAAACTGTGGAGTCCATGATGCTGTCATTAAAGCTAAAGGTACCAAATACTAAGATATTCTGACATTCATACCAAATATTAAGATATTCTGACATTCGTACCAAATACCTAAGATATTCTGACATTCATGCACATTTTTCAAAGATACAACTTTTCACTCTAATTGTTAAGATGATATGATCATTTCAAATGAAAAATCTTGTATTAAATTCAAAAAGAATGCAAAATAGAAGCATTTTCACAGTGGTCTCAGACTTTTGGACCTAACTGTTATATATTTTCATCTGCAGCTGTTTGTTGATAGATGATCATCTGATAGTAAATGCAGTGTGAAAACTGGCTGGCTGCAGTGAAGTTATCATGCAACATTTTCACATCCATCATGAAGAGGTCAGAGGTCAGAAGCAGGAACATTAACATTATTTTCTCCTCTAAAAACAGACGCCATCATCAATTCCTAACTCAAAGCTGAGTAACATCCACACTGACACAGACTGCCTTCATCAGCTGATTAATGTGATTAACTCAGAGTGTTCAATCTGTCGCTGCTGCTACAGACACAACACATAAATCAGCCTGCAGCATCATTCAGGCCAACACCGACTCTCATTAGCCATTTATATCTTTTCTTTATGGAAGGACTTGACTTCCCATAATCCATCACTGCAGTGACTGACACATCCAGCAGCTTTGATTCTACTGATCCAACTGACTGATTCATTTTCAGTCAACGCTAATGCTACGTTAGCTTAGAGATACACTCGCCAAAACTCCGTATTTCCTGCCAGCTCACTGCTGATTTTAAAGCTCAACTATGAACAAAAGATGGAAGAAGTACTTCAATACTTTACTAAAGTAACAAGGCAAAAGAACTGAAGGAACAAGTACGAGTCCAGCATTTTACTTTGGTACAAATATATATATATATATATATTAAAGGACCATGCTGCCAATTGTGCATGTTTGAGTCCAATATATACCCGCATATACAGTATGTTAATGTTACCGAAAAACAATTTCCAAAACATAAAACCAAATTTTGTTTTCCTATTATTTTTTTCAAATCCCCAAATCTTTCAAAACTTCAATGTTTCAACTTCTAACTTACACACGATTGCAGAAGACATGGTTATTTAATTTCTCAGTAAAAGCCATCTTCTCCTGGGACTATATTTCCTAGAGGAGACATATTATCTGAAATGAAATGAAATGAAATGAAATTTATTTTGGTCTGCATCAATATACATACAAAAAAAAAAAAANAAAAAAAAAAAAAACAAAAACACACAGCTTCAACATTTATTCATAATTAAAATAAATAGGAAAGCAACAGCGCTAAGATATTTTACAGACCAAAAGGGTGTTGGCTGAAGCTACATCTTATTTTGCCAACCCCTTGTACTTTTATAGAACATGTTTGGTGTCCAATCATCACATCAGAACAAAAATTTCATTTTCTTTTAACACAAATTCGATATCAATTTATACCTTACTCCTACAATATTTTTAATATTTGTTCATTAACATATTTTTTTAATCAGTTTTTTAAACTTATTAAATGTACTGCATTCTGTTAACTTATCAATACAACTGTTCTTCTGTGTAGTTCTGTGTTTGATTGGTTAAAGTTACTTTGACAAAAACTAATAGAAGTTGTGTTCACTGTCATAGATTAAGTATCTCAAGAGTGTTTCAAGTCTTACAAGTTGATTTTTATAGCTACTGGAATGAACTGAAAGCAATGTCAGGCTGGAAGGCAGGAAAAAATATGTAAAATTTGCTGCTATAAGTAGTATATTTTGGGAAATGGTTGTCAGTAACGTGACATGTTTGTGGCTTGTATATATTGGGTCAAACATGCATGATTGTCAGTTGGTCCTTTAAGTATTAGCAGTAAAGTTTGCGCCGGTTCCACAAAATTTCATGGCAAAATCAATTAATTTCATTAGAAATGAACTCAGAGAGACTGAGAAACAGAGATGAAGAGAGGAAGACCCAGAGAAACTGTGCACGATCTCTCTCAGTACATAACTGGGAATTACCAGGAGAGCAGACATGCATTTTCCCTTTCAGGGTGCACAGTATACCACTTATGTGCATTATGTGCATGTGATTACATTAATGTCTTAACATGGAAGCCAGATTTGATGATGGCATCATAAACAGTATTGATGCTTCCATATGTAGCCATCCATATTCATCCATATTTAACTTACTGTAATATTGAATGGGCAAGCACTTTTCCAACTTATCTGTCTAAAATACTGCTGTTACAGAAACAGTTTGTTAGATTAGCAACTTTTTCCAAAGCTGTTGCACCAACTGCACCTCTCTTTTTAAAATGCAGTTGTTGACTGTTTTCGACATAAACATTCTCCAAATCTGTACATTTGCCTTTAAAGTGAAATATATAAATACAGAATTATCTTATAGTTTTAGATGTTATTTTGTTGATAACTCACAATTTTATAATAACTTCACTAGACAGGCTAAGAATCAGCATCTTCCTTTATATAAAAAATCCCGTGGTCAGTTTTCCATCAAATATCGTGGAGTTATCTTATGGAAAGAAAATGTACATTTAATGGATTCCTTTGTGTCATTTTATATGTACAAAAACAGACAGAAATGTCCTGCTTCAAAAACATTTGATTTGCAATAATAATGATGACTTTTAGAAACTGCTTTACATATTGTAAATATGGCAGCTATTCTTGCTTCTCTGTTTTTTTATTTTTTTAACTGTAACTCTACACTTATTATATACATGTTATTTTTGATGTGTTATAATTTAAAATGTATTTGTGACTTTATATGCTTGTATTTTATCTTTTGTATATCTTCTGGGTGTGGTTTCATACAAGCCATTTCAAGTTTCTACCACACCCTCACACATTCTTTTATATTTCTTTCATGTATTTTATAATTGTGTGTGAAAACTAATAAAACTAAAACTAAACTAAAACTATGCTAAGCTTAAATACTGTTGAGTAATGTATATCATAATTCACTGAGCTTATATGTTTTAAATGTCAGACTTTTATCTACAGAGAATCTAGAAATATAAGCTGTTATATAAATAATGTGCAGGTTAAAAGTAAAATGTGTCCTTCTGAAAAGTAGGGGATGATAAATAGAAAGTCACAGAAAATGGATATGTTCAATGTACTAGTACTTCAAACCTGCACATACAGCAGATAGTAATGTACGTGGTTACTGAAGTGTACTGAGTTTCGTAATGTCATCATCCTTTCAAAAGGAAGCATCACTGTTAAAGCTCCCTGTGCTGAGCCAGTCTGGCAGAGGGAAGTGATCCGTAAACTGGACCTTTCCAGCCAGGGATTCTGTTTGAATGGATGAAGGGCAGCCAGATCCTGCAGGCTGGATTCAGGCGTCCTTCCTGTCATCCTCCGAGCTCTGTGCCGCTGTGCAAATATCCATCAGCGTCAACTACATAATGGCCATCGCTTTTTTTGGCTGGCAGGTTGTGTGTGTGTGTGTGTGTGCCAAATTAATCATTTCATCAGATTGCTGTCGTGTTTAGATGTGAGTTGAAAATGGTGGGCTGGCTGGCAACAAAATATCAGCTTGAAGTTGCCAAAGTTGACAGATTGGCTGCCATATTTTAGCTGTTTGTAAATAGAGTGGTAATCATTCTGTGCCATATTTCATATATTAAAATGTGGCAGTTATTGATTTCACTAAAAATAAGCAGCTAAACTTCACTGTTGAAAAACTAAGCTCAGAAGTCAGTATTACTGATTACTACAGGAAATACTTATTAAAAAAGAACCTGGCAACACGTCTTACTGATTTACAGGAAGCTTTAATGCTGTTATTTACACTACGGGCCAGAGGTTTGAGGCTATAGAAAGCCAAATGCACCAAAATTAAATATATAAAAACAATATTATAAAATAACTCTATGCAAAAGTCCCAATAAATTACAAAATAATTACATAAATCATTACTACCATGAAATCTTATTTCATAATACCAGTTTTATTTCATAATGCCCCATTTTTAAATCTTTTTATTATTTTATTTCTCAACACCATTTATCATTTTAGATTCTGCAGATATTCAGATTTTGCAAAATATCAGGAAAGCTGAAATACGGTTTTATCTTGTGGGAAATGATTGTCAGTAATGTAACGTGTGAAAATTTAATATATTAGGCTCAAACATGCAAAATGGATGGTATGGTCCTTTAAATGTCTGAGCATTGTTATAAAATCTGGGATGTGCGACAGATGAAAAGGTGCTGCGAGTCCATACGACAGCGTCTCTTCCTGTTAATTTGTCATCGTGGACACATCCCTGAAAGGGAAAATGTGTGTCCACTCTGCTGTGAGTGTTCATTTGCATACTGAAAGGCAGAGAGAGAGAGATGGTGCACAATTTCACTATGTGTTTCTCTTTTCATTTTTGTCTGTCTCCCCAGGTTAGATTGTAATTGAACTCATTGAACTTGCTGTGTAACATGAAGGACCTGAGTGCAGATGAATGTGAGAGGAAGCAGAGAAACCTGATGCAGGTAGAGAACCACATCCTGCTTCTACCTGCAGCATAAACAGCCCGTCCTCACTGCATGATTTAAAACACCTTTATTTATGATGGAATTAAGGAGGCATTAAATTTGCATGTATTGCATTTATAATTTCCTTGTGAAGTTTGTCAGAGTTATGCTGCGTTCAAGTTACTGGATTTTTGAAGCTGGATTTTTCCCAGTCGGAACCGACTTCCAACCTCAAATCATTCCAGCCAAACGTAAACCAAAAAGCATAGCTGAACACCAACAAATACTGTCAGATTAAATAAACTTAGTAATAAATGCTAACTAAAGTAAAGTTAGATTACAGGACTGTTTAGTTTTGTTGTTTTACAATGATATTAATCACAGTATTAAACTTTGTGCAGAGAAGTAACATTCTGAAATTATTCACACTTACGTATCAATAACAAACAGTTATTATACACTGTAGATAGTTACTATGGCAATATATGTTGACCTTTTTTATTTCAATGTCACGTAAGAAAAAATACTTTATTCTGCTGTTAGCTGATTATTTACATTTACAAAACTCGCTTCCACGGCGCTGCCATGTTGAGTGACATCATACTCGGTAAGTCGGGGTAGATAATTTTGGTCTGAGTTTCCCAGTCGGAGCTCCGACTTCAAGTGCCGTTCCAACGCATTTTTCCAAGTAGGATGGAAAGATCCAACTTTGAGGTAACTCAAACGCAGCATAAGATGAGTCACAACGGATGACAGCTGTTTGTGCTGCTGCCAGTAAAAGCAGGACACGATTCTCCACCTGCAGCAGATTTCTCTCCTTTAATCTGTCCAGGATGGTGAACACGCTTAGAGCCCGCATCATTTCACGGCAAATCCAAATCATTTCATCAGAATCAAACCCAGGGGAAACAGACAGAGACGGAGGGAGGAGAAAGACAAAGATGGAGGAAGACACAGACTGTGCACAATCTCTCTCTCTCTCTCTCTCTCTCTCTCTCTCTCTCTCTCTCATCTTCTCTCTGTCACTGTCAGGTATGCAAATGAACATTTACAGGAGAGTGACCTGCCAGAGTTCATCATAAATTTACTAAATTAATTCAGATTTGGCGTAAGCTTTTTTCAGACAGCAGATGCAGACTTTTGGTTAGTTGAGTTTGTTTCTCTCACTGCTGACAACAAGCACATTTCCTGTGGAAGACATGCTGCGTAGACAACAAGCTGACGGTTCTCACAAGCTGTTTGATAAATGATCTCTCATCTTTGAATCAACAGATAAGCAGTCTGTGTGTGTGTGTGTGTGTGTGTGTGTGTGAAGTGGTTTTTGCTGTGGCCAGGAGAATANCAGTCTGTGTGTGTGTGTGTGTGTGTGTGTGTGTGAAGTGGTTTTTGCTGTGGCCAGGAGAATACATTTCAACTGGCCATGACCTGAGTTGAGACAATCATTTTTGAGGAGATAAATCTGAGCTGAGTTTATTCCGACACACTAGAATAATCGTAGCTGTGAAGGTGTTTCCATACCTGTGTGGTTTGACCAATGAGCAGAGAGAGAGTGTTGTCAAATGACTTTTGTTGATATATTTTGGTTTGATCTAGGGATGAGTGAATACACAATTATCTGTCTCTATTCAGCCAAGTAAATTATCCATAGCCATACTCAGAATGGGCGGGGCTTAACTTCAACTTCTTCAACTTCAAACCTTTATTGTCCCACAAGGAGAAATTTGTTTTGCAGCAGGGCGACAGTACAACATATCAAATAATAATACAATAAATATGTAAAACACAGTAAAATACAATGACAAGTACGAGAATTGATCCAGTCTGTCTATGAAGTGCATGAATTCAATGACTTTATTGCAGATAGGATAAAAAAGAATTTATATCTATTTCACTTTACCCTCTGTAGCCTAACCCTCCAAACTGCAGGGCTTAAAATGTTGGTGTTTTAAACCTGACATGGATATGGGTTGATCAGAAGTTGCTATATTTATTGTTTATTAGAAAACTATTTACAGAACAGCCTCAGAATTGATCTTCAGCTCAATGTTTCTGATCAGTCAGAGAACTACTTACACAGTAAGTTTTTATGAACTTCAATCAATCAACACATGTAGTATTAACACGCATGAAGGAAAACAAATACATGAAAGAGAGTTTTCATACGCAACATAACTTTCATTTTTTATCAATTTTTCTTTTACTGTTTAAAAATTTAATTTAAACAATGTGTTTATATGTGTGATCACAGGGCTTTTTACTACCTAATGTTTTTGTTTTTTAATTTTTTTTATGGGGGGGATGATATTTTTTATTTCTGCGAAGTGAAACACAATGTTACTGTATGTGGTGTGTGTGTATGTGAGAGAGAGAGAGAGAGATTGTTGTAATAATAGCCCAGATTCATAAACCATAGCACATGATTTACCGCATCACTATGCGTAAATATGACGCCACCACGTTCCTCATTCATAAATGCCTGTTAGCAACATATTTTAGCGTTATCCTTAAAGAGGCGTTACTGATATTTCCTTATTTACATGTGGCAGTAGATATTCATAAAACAAACCCACACACTAAAATTAATTCCGCTGGTAAATTTCAGCGGTATGAAATCTGGGCGACATTTGAAACTGCATTTGCCTCACATGTTAGTGATCAATAGTTTCGATAAATAAACTCACTCAGCTGATCAGTCAGTTTTTAAATGCTGAGTTTTGATCGGGTCTCACACATTATTGTACGCTCTGCTTCATCTGCTGTGCTGCATGTCTGAGTTCCTCACACACACACACACACACACACACACACGCACACACACACACACACACACACACACACACACACACACACACACACTCCTGCACAGCATGATCACACACTACAGAGGTTAACACTCTGTGACAAGCCTATCACAGAACGACGTGGACACAGCTACACAATGAGTTTACTTCAACACGAGTACAGATATTAACATTTTACTCTGATGGTACTCGTGCTCGTAAAAAGTACATTTTCCGTTACAGTTACTCGTTTCATCTGAGTTCTGAGCTCATTACTAGTTTGATCAAATGTTTTCCTGCATGAAAATGAACCAAATCAAATGCAAACAGTGCAGTTCCTGATTCAGAGCAGAACAAATGATCTACTGGCCTGAAAACACGCTAAATTTAAAGATTTCTCACTGACACACACACACGCACACGTGACACAGACACTCATGTAAACAGAAAAAAATAACTAATGCATTTAATTGTAATTATGGTGAATAAGTTTGTTCTGAGGTGTTTTTACTGGATGTGTTTTGTCTGAGGATCTTGTCTTTGTTGGAAAATCACAGCAACAACAGAAGCAGCATCAGTGTGTTATTTCAAGAAGCTGAGATTGTGTTTTAATGACAGAAAAGGATGAAAGACTGCAGCTGAAGATGGAAAATAACAGGTATGATAGCAGCTGTCAGTCAGTTTCTGAGCTCAGTGGTTATCAAGCTGCCAGAGCTGCAGGAGACTGACAGGAAATGGAAAATAAAGCACGCACACACACACACACACACGCACACACACACACACGCCAGAGCTCAGAAAGACAAACNGCTGCAGGAGACTGACAGGAAATGGAAAATAAAGCACGCACACACACACACACACACACGCACACACACACACACGCCAGAGCTCAGAAAGACAAACACACCTTGCTTCGTGCTTCTACAGCAGCACACAATGGCTCATATGAGCACGTAAGTCTGTACTGTGGAAGGTTTGACCTGTGAGCTGCAGGAAGAGTTTGGCATGAAGGTCACGTCCACGCCGACGGCTTTAATTCCACCTTATTCACAAGGGAGAGAAGCAGCAGCTCTGTGACTGAAACTACAGATACAATTATTATTGCAGCAGGAAGTTTGAGAAATGTATTACAAAAACACAGTGACAGAAATTATAGTCGGACAGAAATGGGCGTGGCTTCATTCAACCGCCACTTCAACGTTATAAACAAGAAGCCAGCTTTGTTTTAGTGCATTTTGGGAAATGATTTTCAGTATATATTGGGCTCAAACATGCAAAATGCCAGTATTGTTCTTCAATTGTTCTTCAGTTTTTCTTTTTTTTTTATTAATACATTTATTTCATTCATTAATTCAACAATTTTTTTTTAAATTCAAACAAAATCTCATAATCTTGAATGAAAAGGAGCAGAAAGAAGACATCTTCTTTCATAGTCATTATTTCATAATACCCCATTTTTAAGTCTCTTTTTATTATTTTATTTCTCAACACCATTTATCATAATGACACAATTCATGATGGGCCAGTGGGCGTGGCCTTATGCTGATCTGTTGTTCCAGTTGTCAGCAAAGGCGAACAAACTCAACTATAAGTCAAAACTTTCTACAACTATTAAACTGTCACCAAATTAAGTTTTGAGTTTTTTCACGAGAGAAAGTAGCTGCTTAGAATTACAATATATAGTCGACTGATTAAAATAATGTTGAATTATTTAATCAGCGAGCGCTTTGGTTATTATACTAGCAGCACATGTAACGTTACTGACAGTCATTTCCCAAAGCATATTACTGGAACGGTGAATTAAAAATGTTTTTCCTACCTTCCAGACCTCCAGTGGTTTCAGTTCATTCTGCTATTAAAATCAACTTGTTGATACTGTAAACGTTCTTGGGATAGGTAATCCATCATCACCAACAAGACGTGTATTCAGGTTTTTTTTAGAAGTTATGTAATTTTAGCGTTTAAGTGCAATAAAAAGCGTGGAGTGAATGTGTGCCTCCACCAGAATATAGTCCCAAAAGAAGACCTGTGTTTATGGAAAAATTTAAAGGACCATGACTTCATAAGGCTGTGTAACTATTAGCAGGAGAAACATGGATTTTTAAGGTGGGTGTATTGCTTGAATATTTGATTTTTTTTTTTTAATTATTTATTATTATTTATTGATTTTTTATTTATTTTATTTTTTATTTGAATATTTGATTTTGAAAGATTAAGAGATTTTGCAAAATATCAGGAAAGCTGAAACACAGTTTTATCCTTTGGGAAATGATTGTCATTAATGCAACATGTATGAAAGTTGAATATATTAAGCTCAAGCATGCAAAATGGATGGTATGGTCCTTTAATGTACGCATGCACGCACGCACACACACTCATCCGCATGCTGACTCTCAGCAACTGGAAATTTTGAGTTTTCTCCTCACCTAATTTATACTAGTTTGGACTAATTTATACTAGTTTGGACTAGGAGGAAACGCATACAAACACAGGGAGAACATGCTAATGCTAACATGCTAATGCTAACTCCAGCCAGTAGGATTTGAACCCAAAACCTTCCTGCTGTGAGGTGATGTGAGTTTTGTAAACCACCATTGCTGTAAACAGTAATTCATTCTTCACATCTGAAAGTTTATTCACCTTTACCAGAATAAAAAGTCCGTGAACATGACGTCGATGTGTTCTGACTTTCATCTGTGTGATTTCAGCCACTTAAGAAAAATAAACTCATTAAAAAATTTTACTTCTCTGACTTTGTGTTTTTCACTGTTAAAATAATAATCTTTACATCTTTGTGAATCATGGAAGTTAATGAGTTTTAAAAATAGCAGAATCAGTCAGTGTCTCTAAAAACACATCTGATTTATCTTTGCTGTCATTTGCTTTTTGTTTTAACTCGGTTTACTTTTGTTTTTATGCTTTAAGGCAAGTTGTGACTGCTGCTCTATAAATATTCAGACATATCTCGTATCTGCAGAATGAATTTTTATGCAACTTTAAAACTCATATCACAGCAAAACCTCCCTAAACATGAAAGGCTCATTGCAGTGAAAAAGTTTCTTTTAAACTTAAAATGTAATGTGAAGTTTTGACCAATAATTGGCCCATTTAGAAACTGCAGTTTTATTTGCACAAATCCTCAGATGGATAAAGAAATGCTGGGCTGCCGTGGTGGAAAAAAAATACCGCTGTGGTTTCTCATTATAATGAGAAAGTTTCATGTTATTTCCTTGTTATGATGCGATAATTTTCTCATTTTAACATGATAATTTCATTGTTATGACGTGATAATTTTCTCATTATAACATAATTTTCTTGTTTTAACGTGATAATTTTCTGATAATGTGACAATTTTCTTGTTTTAACATAATTTTTTCATTATGATAATTTTCTCATTTTAACATACAAATTTTGTCGTTGTGATAATTTTCTCTTTTTAAACATGACAATTTTTTCGTTATAAGGTGATAATTTTCTTTTTAATGTGATAATTTTCTTATGTGATAATTTTCTCATTTTAACGTGTTAAATTTCTCATTTTAATGTGTTAAATTTCTCATTTTAACTTGATAATTTTCTCATTTTAATTGATAATTTTCTCATAACATGATAATTTTGTTTTAACGTGATAATTTTCTCATTTTAATGTGATAATTTTCTCTCCTTACATGATAATTTTCTTTAACATGATAATTAACACGATAATAAGGAGGTTGTGTGCAGTTTCCTCTGGTTTGATAAGTGTTGAGCGTTGTGAAACCGCCCTGAGGAAACTGTACAGATCCTCCGTATGTCTCTCCATCTCCAGTCTCCTGCCACATTTTCCAGTAATGAGCCACCTGGAAGCAAATACATTTTACCCTACAAACCGATTACATTATAATGAGATAATTATCATGTCAAAATGTTAAAATTATCACATCTCACACAGTAACCAGAACTGTGCAAAAGCTACAAAAACAGCAATTCCACCTTAAAGGATGGTGTAAAGGAACCAGATGACCTGATAAACAAAAGATCCACAAATCTAACAAATAACCAGGAGAGAGAAAATCCTGTCAAGTCCAACGCCATGATAACTTAGCTTTAACAACACAATAAGACCTTCATGGAACATTTCCTGTTTCAGGGCTAGCAAGCTAACTGCTACTTCCTGTCTCTACCGTGGTGAAATCTGCAGGATGATGGAGTGAAGGTGATGAACAGGTTGGTGGTATCGCCCCTTTTAGCGGTTCCTGTCAATCAGCATTTCCTGCAGACTGGAACGTCTACCAACTTTCTGTCTTTGTTACCGAATCCTAAAAACTCCACACTGGCTGCTATCATCTCCTGTCATCTCCTCCATCATGATTTACCGCGGCAGGAGGAGCCACACATCCGGGACATCTGGGAGGGACTTGGTGTAGAGCCGCTGCTCCTCAGCATCGAAAGGAGACAGTTGAGGTGGTTTGGGCACTTAGTAAGGATGCCTCCTGGTCGACTCCCTAGGGAGGTCTTCCAGGCACGTTCAACTGGGAAGAGGTCCCGGGGAAGACCCAGGACACGCTGGAGGGATTACATCTACCAGCTGACCTGGGAAATGTAAAATGAGGTTTGTGAAATGAGACGTTCCCTCCAGTCACGTCGTCTGAAGACGCCTCAGTTCCTGGTGATGGCTGAAACGCCACGTTGTCTGTCAAAACGGCTCTGAACGTTCACGGTTTGCAGTTTGTGTTTGCAGATGATTTGACGTACAGTTAATGACAGTTAATGATGTGAAATTACTTGTCATATATGTATATATTATTTATGTATATATGTAGCTTCCTCGCTGCCTCCTGAATCCACCACCAGCTCCTTGGTCTCGTTGATGTTTGGGGAAAGGTGGCTGTCTCAGCACCACAGCGAGAGATTGTCCACCTGGTCCAGGTAGACCCTCTCATCGCTGTGGGAGATCAGGCCCACCACCACTGTGTCGTCTGCAAACCTCACAGTGGAGTTGGTGGTGTGTGTTGCCACACAGTCAGAGGTGTAGAGGGAGTACAACAATGGACTCAGTACACACACCTGGGTTGAATGTGAGTGTTTTGGAGGACATATGTCCCACCCACAGTCTGTGGTCTCCCTGTCAGAAAGTCCAGAACCCAGTTGTAAAGGGAGGTGTTGAGACCTAGATCCAGGAGTTTGGGGGACAGGATATGAGGACTATGGTGTTGAAAGCTGAGCTGTAGTCAATGAACAGAAATCTGACATAGTTACCATAGTTACCACGCCCCCCGCTGAGGTGGCTCAGTGTGGTGTGGAGCACCTCAGTGATGGCATCTCTGGTGGATCTGCTGGGTCGGTAGGCGAACAGAGGTAACTCAAACGCAGCATTATTTACCACCCTGGTTCATATCAGTGATTGGTTAAATCAGTCTTGTTGTTAAACACAGCAAAGACTGTAACCATGTTCCTCACAAATTACACCACAAATCCAGTCAATTTCAGTCACAGGAAAACCATTACAGAGTGTATCTAAATTCAAATATTTGGGCATTATTTTAGATTCCCAACTGTCATTTAAGTCTCACATAAAACAAACTGCTAATAAAGTAAAATTCAATTTATCTAACTTCAGATTTGTTCAAAGTTCCATGTTGTTTTCTGCTGCAAAGATGTATTTTGATGCTATGCTTCTGCTCACAAGCCAATAAGACGACTTTAAAAAGTCTGGAAACCTTATTTAAGCAGTCAGTAAAAATTCTGGATAAAAAACCAAAGCATTTTCATCACTGTAATATCTTGAACAAACAGACTTCTCAGTTGGGAAAATTTAATCAAGTATGCAAATTGCCTTTTCAATTCAAGCTGCACAGCAGTGGAACTTTACACCAGCAGACGTGAGCGCTCAATACTTTTAATTCATTTGCTAAGGAACTAAACAAATGGCTGATTAGTAAACAAATTTGTGAACAATGACTCCTACATCTGAAGGCTGGAGAGAGAGATCTGGCTTATTCCTGTTGGACTGAGTAGTGAAAATGTCAGGCTTGTCTTTTGAAATACATGTGACATTTGAATTGTCATTGATTTTCATGTTTATTAAAGTGCCAGGCTGTGTTTAGAGGTATTTTAATGATGAGTTTGAAGGATTTCTAGGAGACCAATGTGTTTTTTTTTATTGTAAGCCTTTTGGATCTGTTTTTTTACAATGGTGTATCAGAGCCATATAAGACAAAGCAAAAAAAAAAAAAAAAANAAAAAAAAAAAAAAAAAACAAGGGGGGCATTATTTTGAATTTTTAAACTGGCAAATTTTCAAGTTTTCAAACTTGAAAATTTGCCAGTTTTAAATTATCATATTGCATATGATAATGTCATGATTGTATGCTTATGGTCATTTGATGATTTTGCACTAAAAGCATAAGTATTTATTGCTAAATCAATGGAAAAGTATAATTTAATAAGATTATTATTGCAGACTGTCACAACATGAGGCTCAAAATGTTAAAAAAATAAATAAATAAAAACTAGCAAATTTGCTAGTTTTTTTAAACTCAGAAAAATAATAAGGGGGGAATTAGAACCACCTTATGCTGTGACTATGCCTGCAGTAATGATCTTATTAAATTATACTTTTCCATTGGATTTAGCAATAAAGAAATACTTGTGCTTTTAGTGCNCTTATTAAATTATACTTTTCCATTGGATTTAGCAATAAAGAAATACTTGTGCTTTTAGTGCAAAATTATCATAAGCATACAGACTTATGCTAGTATGCTTATGATACAAATTATCATAAGCATACTACAAACTGCATACTTTTAAAACTGGCAAATTTTTAAGTTTTAAAACTTGTACATTTGCCATTTTGACAACTGAAATAATGCCCCCTCGTTTGTGTGTGTGTGTGTGTGTGTGTGTGTGTGTGTGTTTTATATGNTTTTTTTTTTTTTTTTTTTTTTTTTTTTTTTTTTTTTTTGCAAATAATGTATCACGGTTTTTAATCATTTTCTATTGTAGGTAGCCATCTTAGCATCTTGGCATGAAACCACAGATAAACATTAGTCAACTTTGGCTAAATCTGGCATATTTACATTTGATTGTTTATTAATGTGCATTGTCCCAATATAAATAAATAAATTACAAAATTATAAATTACTAATAAAAAAAATAACCTCATCCGCTCTGCAGATCCGATCTGCATAAGAATATGAGTCAACTCAAGTTTATTTCTAGTCCAGTATCTGTGGTGTTTCATCCTTAGTCTAGAGGGTGGAGTTTGTATTGAACCTAGTCCATAGTAGAAGAAGTGAAGGTAGCTGTTATAGTGTGGGCTAGGTTTGCCTTTTTTCCTTGTGTTCTCCTCTGTTTCCCCCTCCCTTGTGTTTGTAGTAGGTTTCCCTGTGTAGTCTGTGTATGTCTATTTGGGCGCTCCTGTTTCCTCCTGTGAGGAATTACATGCACACCTGAGGCCAATCCATTCATCATGTCCAGCAGTATATATTCCGGCTCTTCACTTCAGCCTTTGCTAGATCGTCCGTTTACCACTACGACCCAGCCAGAACTCAGTATTTTCTTGTCTGAGACTTGTTTTTTGATAGTGTTTTACCTGTGCCTCAGTGTGGCTTCCTGTGTGCTCTACCTGCCTTGTTGTATGCCTCACCGGTCTGCCTGCCTGCCTCCCTGTTCAGCATCGGCTCCACTGCTCCGCTCAACCTGCTGCTCAGTGTTGTTTGCCTGCTTCGCTCCCGTCTCGGCTCCGGCCTCAATTATTAAGTTCTTTAACTTCAATAAACTTTTTATGTACAGTTTATTCCTTTGGACTGAGTCTGTTTTTGTGCCCTAACCCACAAGACCTGACAGTAGCAGGGAGAAGAAGAAGAGTAGTTGTACGTTTGATATAAGTTTGCCTGCTTGCTACATGGCCTGTGCTGCTTTATTAATAAAGTAAGATAAGAAGTTAAGAAAGTGTTCTTATTCAGCAACACAACATATTGGCAACGAGGATGCTGACTCTGAACCTGTGTCAGCCAACACCTTTTCTGTAAAACATTGGGGAACCGTCGATACCATTCAAGGCATGGATCCGCAACTTCAAAAATTATCTTCAGGTGATGGCTGATGGGGATTTGCCTGATGCAAGAAAATGCACCTTATTTATACATTGTTTGGGTGTGGAAGGTCAGAGACTTTTCTACACACTCATGGTCACTGATGAGAAGTACAAAATGGCTTTGGAGGCCATTCAGAGTTTTTTTTCACCGGAAGTGAACGTTGTAGCTAAGCACTACCCTTCAGACAACGTGGCCAGTGCGAGGGCGAGACTACAGACCAGTACGTTGCTGCTTTAAAAGAACTGATTACAACATGTGAGTTTGGGACTATGNACTACAGACCAGTACGTTGCTGCTTTAAAAGAACTGATTACAACATGTGAGTTTGGGACTATGGAACAAGAGATGATTCAGGACCAGCTCATTGAAAAGACGAATTCACCACGCATCAGGAAGTGCTTACTTCTGGAGGTACCACTGACTCTTACCAAAGCTATAACGATAGCATAACAGATTGAAACTGCAGTGGCAGAGGCTAAAGCCATGTGTACTGGAGCCATGGACAGCATGGTGCATGCAGTTCAATCAAAGGGACCACAGCAACACGGCAAGTTTTAAAAAAGGACAACGTAAACCGCACTCACCTACACAGTCAACACAAGGTAAAACATGCTACAGATGTGGATCTACACGGCATACTGCTAACTTCCATGGATGTCCTGCTAAGGAGGTGAGCTGCAATGCCTGCAAAAAGAAAGGACACTTTGCAAGAGTCTGTAAAGGAAGCAAACGCGTGACTGAGGTTGTTGTTCCAGAAGTGACTATTCTGAATGTGAATACATGACTCAGGCAGCATAATGTGCACAGTTAAAGTTAGTGTGACAGGGATAGATAGCCAGAACATTGCGCTAATGGTGGACATGGGCTCAGCAGTGTCTATAATACCACAATCAAAGTTAACTGAGCTTTTCCCTAACATGTCCCTTATGGAACCAAAACTCAGACTGAGGGGTTACGGGGGAAATGCTATTCCTGTGCTGGGATGTTTAAAGGGTAACGTAGCATTTGGTGACCAGAACACTGACACAGATCTATATGTGGTAAAGTACGGGTCAGCCATGTTAGGCAGAGACTTATTCTCTGCATTACGAATGCAAATAACAGATGGTCACGTCACTTCTGTTTCCGGTATTCAGTCTAACCTTATGGTTGCAAAAGTGGCAGTGGAAAAGCTAGGATGTGCTAAAGGATTTACTCACCTAGTTAAGATACGCCCAGATGTTAAGCCAGTACAGCAGAAACTACGCAGGTTACCTTTCTCAGTGAGAGAAGCAGTGTCTGAGGAGTTGAGAAAACTGGTAGAACAGGATGTTATTGAGCCTGTAGATTCATCAGAATGGATCTCACCTATAGTAGTCACCACAAAGAAAGNATGTTATTGAGCCTGTAGATTCATCAGAATGGATCTCACCTATAGTAGTCACCACAAAGAAAGGGGGACGAGGGATACGGCTTTGTGTAGATCTGAGAGAGCCTAACAAGGCAGTCGCAGTTGATGGCTTTCCACTACCTCACATGGAGGAAATGTTTTTCAGAGTTGAGAGGGGCGAAACTGTTTACTACATTGGACCTTCAGAGTGCTTATCACCAGGTTCCACTNGAGTTGAGAGGGGCGAAACTGTTTACTACATTGGACCTTCAGAGTGCTTATCACCAGGTTCCACTAAATGAGGACAGCCGCAGCTTAACTACATTCATCACCCATGATGGCTTGTTCCGCTTCAAGAGGGTGCCGTATGGACTCGCATCTGGGCCCAGCTTCTTCCAGTGGATGATGTCAACCATCCTCAAAGGTCTGTCAGGAATCCAGTGTTACCTGGAAGACATCATTGTCTCAGGCGCGACACCTGAGGAATACGATGAAAGACTGACGGTTATGCTTCAGCTCATTGAAAATGCCAGACTCAAGCTGAACCTCTCAAAATGCAACTTCAGACAAACAACTGTCTTTCCTGGGGCATACAGTCTCAGAAAGGGGAATCCAACCTGATGCCTCACATGACTGCCATCTCTCAAGCACCTCCACCTACTGACCTGTCCAAACTGAGGTCATGGTATTCGAAATTCATACCAGACTATGCTGCTGTTGTTGAGCCCCTGCGAGCACTTCTCCATGGATCTGATGTGTTCACATGGACACCTGAGGCTCAGAGGAGGTTTAAGACTGTAAAAGAACTCATAGTGAATAGCCCAGCACTCTCTCTGTTTAACCCAGAACTGCCCACTATTGTCACAACTGACACATCTGATTATGGTCTGGGTGCAGTTCTCACTCAGATGCATCACGATGGCTCAGAGAGAACAGTAGCTTNTATGGTCTGGGTGCAGTTCTCACTCAGATGCATCACGATGGCTCAGAGAGAACAGTAGCTTTTGCATCACACACACTCACGCAGGCAGAAAGAAACTATTCTACTGTAGAAAAAGAGGCCTTGGGGTGTGTATGGGTGACAGAAAAGTGGAGAACCTACCTATGGGGGAGACATTTCACACTGCGTACAAACCACAGCCCTCTGATCACGCTGCTTGCTTCAAAAGGACAGGACAGAGCAGGTATGAGAATAGCCAGTTGATCATCTAGACAGTTATCATTCAACCATGACATCCAGTACAAGCCCAGTCGAGAGAATGTAACTGCAGACTGCTTATCTCGACTTCCACTGCCAAGCTCTGAGCCCAGCTTGGTGGATNAGAGAATGTAACTGCAGACTGCTTATCTCGACTTCCACTGCCAAGCTCTGAGCCCAGCTTGGTGGATGATGTGGAAGTGGCACATACCTCTGCATTGTCAGCTATTACTGCGGCTGTGTTTGAGGCTGCATGCATTTCCTGTCCTGTGCAGACTCAACTGCGTGGGCTGCTCACCTCAAGATGGCCTACGTCAGCAAAAAGCCTAGATCCAAACTTACAGCCATTCTTCAAACTTCGGCATGAACTCTCTCTACAAGGTAACTGTGTGGTACGTGGCATGCACTGACTCCTGGTGCCAGACAGTCTCCAGCAAAAGTTGATCTCCCTGGCTCACGACACACACCAGGGAATAGTGAGGTCAAAACAGANTCTCCAGCAAAAGTTGATCTCCCTGGCTCACGACACACACCAGGGAATAGTGAGGTCAAAACAGAGACTAACAGAAGCATATTGGTGGCCTGGCATGGATGCTCAGGTGGAGGCAGCCATCAAAGCGTGCGTCACATGCCATTCACATGACAAGTCTGCAGTCACACATACACCTCCACTACAACTTGTGCCATACCCAGAAGGGGCATGGGAGAAATTGGCCATTGATGTGGTGGGGCAAGGCTCCTATAGACTGTCGCTATGCCGTGACACTCATTGATTATCATAGCAAGTGGCCTGAGATAGCCTTTGTTCCACATGTCACATCACAGACTGTCATACAGTTCTTGTCAACAGTCTTCAGCAGAGAAGGAGACCCCAAGGAGCTAGTTTTGGATAATGGCTCACAATTTGTGTCACAGGAGTTTGAGACATTTCTCCTGGACAGAGGCATTGTGCATAGGAAGTCATCTGTCTACTATCCAAGGGTTAATGGTGAGATTGAATGCTTCAATTGCAGCCTGAAAGACAGTTTACAGACTGCTTTGCTGGAAGGGAAGCAATGGAAGGAGTTTACAAGGGATTTCCTTCATGTCTATCATGCAACACCCCACTCCACGACTCAGCGTTCACCAGCGGAGCTGTTGCGTGGCCAGCCTATGCGCACTAAACTTCACGTGGCTGGACGTCCACTCCCAAAAAGCAAACCATTGTCATCAAGGCAACTCGCTTTCAGAGTCAGAGAAAAACAGAGAAAGAGCAAGGAGTATACAGATCACAAGTGAGGGGCCACAGGTGTGTCCTACCAGTGTGGGTCGTATGTCCGGGTAAGGAAACCTGGCATCCTACCTAAGATTCACTGCAAGCTTTCCAAACCACTCAGAGTGGTGGCACAGAAAGGACAGTACACCTACCTGCTGTCAGATGGATGCTGCTGGAATGCATCTTACCTTGCACCAGTGTCTTTTCAGGGAAAGGGGGGTGATAGCGAGCTGTCGCCTCTGGACTTGGACATTACACCGACTACACCACAAGCAGGTGCACCTATACCACCTACACCACCTATCAGACCAGTCAGGCTCAGAAGAGCACCTGAATGGACTAAGGACTTTGTGTTGTAACATCTGAAAAGGGACTGAAGACTCTTGATGATGTAATTGACCTCTTGAGAATGTAATTGATCTCAATGAGCAAATGTATGGGTTTAACTTGTTAATTCATTGTTCATTTTTGTGAAATACTCATAAGGTTTTACTTGTACTGATAATTTACACAAGTGAGATAGATGTTATTTGAGCTCTTCCTGAAAAACAAAATAAGATTAAGTTTACGTTCTTCATATCCTTATACATGTTTTTACAAGACAGCAGTGAAAAATTGTTTTAAGTTGAAGAGTTGAAATATTCTGATTAATACTGTATGTGTTTTCTTATTAAAGGGGAGATGTGGTGGTTCATCCTTAGTACTAGAGGGTGCTACGTGTGAATAGGAGTTTGTATTGAGCCTAGTTCATAGTAGAAGAAGAAGAAGTGAAGGTAGCAGAGAGAAGAAGAAGAAGAGTAGTTGTACAGAGTGAGATACATTTGCCTGCTTACTATGTGGCCTGTGCTGTTTTATTAATAAAGTAAGATAAGAAGTTAAGAAAGTGTTCTTATTCAGTGATACAACAGTATCACATCAACATCTCAAAGGGCTTTACAGATACACACAGGTTTCTGACCAGCCCAAACTCTTGAAGAAGATGAAGGAAAAACTCCCTAAAAACCTTATTACACAAGGAAAAAATGGAAGAAACCTCAGAGAGAGAATTCAAAGAGAGATTCTCTCTCCTCAAATGGCCAGGACACAGGAACCACAGGACAAATTACAACGACATAAAAACAATGCATCATTAAACCGTATATTAAAGATATAAAACAACAAACAAGAAGAAAACCATATAAACATAAAACAATGAAAATATAAGAAACAGAATAAAACAGCTCAGAAAGAGAGAATGATGTGACTTTTCTCTTTGCCACTGCCAGCCACTTTTAGCATCATGTAGCTTTTTATATGCGTCTGTGTAGACTGGAATGGAGAATCTTTGAACCTCATGAAGAGCCGAGCTGAGCAGCGACTCTGTCAGCAGAAATGAGATTTCAGCCAAACGTCAAAGACCATTTATAACTAAACCAACATGTCACCATGAGCTTTTCTTTTGAAAGGATCTCCCTCAGTTTTCACGTCTCCTTCCTTTGCGCCACGTGAAGCCAAATCAAACAGCAATCTGATGCATGAAGCACATTTAAAGGTCTAAAACTCTCATCATGGTGCAGCTTATGCCGATCTTTATCAGTACCATGAATATAGAATAACATGCTTCACGTCTTCATGTACAGATGTTTTAAATAACCACTGTGCCTCAGAAACATACACCTGCTGTTTTTATCGCAAATGTCCTCGTCACCTTTTAATGATGCACAGCTCTGAAAATGACGACTTCACACCTTGACACATCTGTTTAAAGATAAACCCGGGAAACTCAGAAATGGAAGCAAAAGCAGATGAAGGCTGATGAAAACAAGCAACACGTATAAAATTTCTCTTCATCACCATGTAAATCCTGGAATGAAGGCAAATTTATTTATATAGCAGCATTCAAACACAACAGCACATCAAAGTGCTTTACACAAGGAACAATGCATTAAAACAACATTTAAAAACAGTAAGAACAAAATTCATTTAAAACAACTTTTAACCCAAACACTTTCTGGGTGGTTTTTGCTCCTGTCACATTTTACTCACTGTGGCTCATTTTTCACTGTAGTGCAAGTCCTGAAGCAGCACAATCATGCCTATAAGTAGGAAGAATTCAAAAATGACTTTTGTGCAGTATAACACAGTTATAATGTCATAAATAATAAAAAAGAAAAAAAAAACTTAAGTTTAATTTCTTTGATAATTTTTAAAAATTGAAAAAAGATTTAATCTATATATACAACATTTTCCCAAGTGTCCACAAGTGTTACCAATACTGGAAAAATAAAATAAAAAAATTAAAATAAAAAAGGGACTATACATACTGAACTATTTACATTTTTACAACCTATAATCTTTATAAACAGTAGGCCCAGTGTGCCTGTGCACNTACTGAACTATTTACATTTTTACAACCTATAATCTTTATAAACAGTAGGCCCAGTGTGCCTGTGCACTCTGCATTCAGCCAGTGACTTGCTGAATTGTTATCACGTGACTGTTAAAGAACACACAGGTGCTCCAGGCTTGCTAGTTGCGGTGAAAAACGCAGAATTTGTTGCTTTTCACAGAATGTGGATTGTACAAAGGGTTTATTTTTAGTGAATTTTTAAACGAGACATTTATAATAAAGTGATTTTGAGGAAATATCACTATTTTAAGCTTAAATTTGGTTATGTTTTCTTACAGAAGTGTTAGGCACACATGGTTAGTTTAAAGGCCATCAGAAATTTGAAAACCCAATCATAATTTTGATTTTTAAAGTTTCTGACTATGACAAATGGTGTAATTTTGGCGATTGTTTAAAGAAAACATGCCTTTCAAACCCGCCAATGGGTTTTGGGGTCCAAAGGGTTAAAAGAAAATGAGGAGAAAAACAACAAAAAAAACATACATTATGATAAGTAAGCTAAGCTAAAATTAAATAAATATAATGAATGAATGAATGAATGAATATAAGCTGAGTTTTTGTAACCAAATTTCACAAAGAAAATCAGGGCTTGGTTTATACACGAGAAATTCAAATTTGATCCCAGAGAAGGAAATTTCCAGGGGTGGAAATACTACCATTACCACTACCCATGAAAATAGTTTAAATCATACCTTAGCATGAGATATTTCCTGACTAAACATCTTATCAGCACATTTTGCAGTGGCCAGTAAACTCTGCTGTGATTGGTCAGTTATGGTAATCAGCTGCTGAAATAAATATCATGTTTACCGGTACATGGATTATTTTCAGAAAATCACAGGAATACTATGACAATACTCAGAAAAACAGGTAATTTGCTAAACAAATAAATTGATTGATGATCCGCTTTTACCTGAGTATACAGGGTAAAATAGAATAATCTTTGAAGTGTGGAATTATTTGGTCCCAGATATAAATACAGTGCAGATATTAAATTTTGCTTAATAAAAAGCAGTAAAGAGAAAAGTTTTAAGGTTTAAAAGAGTCTACAGTTGCATCAGATCTGAGAATTTTTTTCCAGAGTTGTGCAGCATAACAACTGAAGTCTGCCTCACCAAAACCAGAGCAGAACCAGATGAGCTGAGAGGTCTGCAGGCTTCAGACAGAATCACTCAGAGGTGTTTGGCCCTGAGCCACGCAGGGCTTCGTAAAAGACTTCTGACTCCTTTTTGTTTGTTGAGTTTTGTCTTCAGTGAAAATGATTAAAGGTGAACAATGATATTTACTACACTCTAAGAAATTTTCCTGTGAAATTGCAGTAAACTACTGGCAGCTACAGACGCCAGCATGATACTGTTAGTTTACAACATCCATACTGTAACTTAACTCAACAGTCTGTTACTGCTAAATTCATAACAGTTCTCTACTGCAGAATGTGAGCTTTTTAGGGTATACTACTGTAGTAAAACTGCAGTAATAAACGGTTTTTGCTGTATTTCTACACTTTCTCCCGTAATCTGTCAACAGTTTTTCACAGTGTTTGTTCAGCTGCTTTAGTCAGGTCATCCTCAAAATCCAGACTCCGGACTCCAGGACTCTGAGCAAATTATACTTTTCATATGTATTATTTTTATTACCTTTGAGACATCGCTGTGACACAAGTCAAAATTCTCCATTTTCTCCGCTGAAAAGTGAAACAGAATATCTGCCTGAGAGCTAGTTTCCTAGTAGCTAGTTTCTCAGCACCCCGCCGCCTCGCCCACAAAAACATAAATATTAGGACCCTGGCTAGACTGACTTTAATAAACGTAACTTTTTCTTATTGAAAGTTTCTTTGTGGAGCTTTAAGAGTTGTATTTGAGGAGCCATGATTTAGTCCATATCAATATTCCTAAACATGCTGCTGAATTTTACAATTAAAAATACAAAACCCAAACAGCTGCTACCACAAAAAAAAAAAAAAAAAAAAAAAAAAAAAAAAAAAAAAAAAAAAAAAAAAAAAAAAAAAAAAAAANAAAAAAAAAAAAAAAAAAAATACGAGGACAAATGGCAGGTAATTAAATTGAACATTTATTTAACACAGAAAATATGTTTTTATAGAATTTCAAAAAATTCACTATGCACAAAGTGCTACCCAATAAAAACATGAAAATTCCCCAATTTTGATGGCTGGTGGAGAGGAGGGTCCAGGCTAAGAGTTCACTGGGGGGGGGTACAAACACATACACAAAGACAGAGAGATATAAAGAGCAGAAAACCAAAACTGTATAAAGTCCCACTCAGACATCATGAAGTTTTTTAAAAGTGTGGCGCCATGCAGATTGACAGTGAGACCTTCGTTTGGATGAGCCTCCTCGTCTTCTTAGACATGGTCTTTCACTGGCTGGCCTTTGTTATTCTCTCAAGGTTGATCTCAACAAAGCATCTAGAAACACAGTTTGAACACCATTGAATAAATTTAGTTTGAGTAAAACTGGCATTTCAGATTCAACAGAAATTCAGTGTTTCACAGAATATTCTAAATTGCATATGGATCAGACTGAGGACTGGCAGGTCGTGACTCATGTCTAGGTGCTCTCAACACCTGCTGCAATGGTGGACACCTATCAAGCATGCACAAAGTAAAGACAGCATTAGGGTATATTCTAATCATAGGAAAGAGGTTTGACAGTTAAACTTACATTAGCATGAAGTATCAGTCCTTCCTTTCTCTCAGCAAAGTGAGCCATCAGCTGGATGACAGAGAGTCAGGTCAGCGCTCACCTTGGACAGGACAGACTGGACATCTTCCTTTTTGCCTGAAATACCCCACAGTTACTCCTGCATTCTACAGTAGAACGTTCCAAGATACACAACACAGGAATATCCATCACCAACTCAAAATGAGCAGAGACATTTAAAGATGCATTAGGTATAAAGCCATGAGTCCACAGATACCCACATCAGCTAATATGTTGTTGTCAGTTTGAAACAAAATCATTTCTGGTCTGGTCTTTGCAGATCATTCATAACAGTTCTCTACTGCAGAATGTGAGCTTTTTAGGGTATACTACTGACATATCTGTAGCTGGTTTTAGTTGCTCAGCTACAAGAACCCACTGNGCTTTTTAGGGTATACTACTGACATATCTGTAGCTGGTTTTAGTTGCTCAGCTACAAGAACCCACTGTAAAGCACTTCAGGATAGTTCAACTTAAAATCATAAGTTCCCTTTCTGCCTTGAAAATGTGAGTTCACTCAACATAAAAATCTCTGTTTTAATTGAAACAGAGATTCATTTTATTACTTTTTTTAATTTAACCTTTATTTATGCAGGGGTAGCTCACTGAGCATTGAATGCTCTTTTGCTGAAATGCCCTGCTTATCTATCAGTGTGTGAAGAGTGTAGAGGAAGACTTCTCAGTGAACAAAGTGGAAACTCTTTGCTGAGTGAAAAGTCCCTCAGTCAAATCTTGTTAAAGCTTCAACAACAAGAGGGCGATATAATCAGAACCTGACAGCAGAATGCAGCAGGGAGGTCACTAAGAGAAAACACACTCTCTGATGTTACACACCAAAAAGTAGAAAGCATTTCAACTGTAACTCAAACTGCTACAGCAACAAATAAACTTACACAAAGCTACAACATTCACAAAAAGGATTATAGCAGATATTTACAACAGAAATATTTCCAACAGAGCTAGAACTCAAAGCATGTAACAATGCTGCAAGGCATGCTGGGAGAATCAGAGCAGAATCACGTGTCATTTAACTCAAAACAGTTGATCATTAGTACTCTAAACCAGCCTAAACTCCTGCAATAGTTGACAGTACTTACAGATTCTTACAGATTTTAAGTTGTATTAACTGTTACAAGGTTTCTGAGTATTCCTTACTCCATTTTTCTGAGTGGAGTGTACTATTTACAGTGTACCAAAATATGTGTTTACGTCGTTTATTGATTATCTGAAAAATTCATGGTGCCTTTTTTTTTTTTTTGATTTCCCCTGTTTTGGTTTTTGTTTTTTTTTAAACCTGATAACTTAAAAAAGTAAGTTGAACAGTCCTAAACTTTCTAATAGTCAAGACAACAAATGATTTTCAGTTCAGTTTCTGTAAAACTTAGAGAATTGAGTGCAACATCAAAACTTATCATGATTCTTTGAGTTAAAGAGAAGAAAGAAGTTCACATAACTAAAGAGGGCTGTTGTGTTTTACAGTATACTGTTAGCTAGCTAATGCTTACTAATGTTAAGCTGGTCTAACATTAGTCTTAAGTGTAGATGAACTCAAGAGAAAAAAGATTACCATAAAAGAAAATAATTTTTGAGACACACAAGCTTTCATAAACAATACAGAGCTGGAAGTTCAAATGAGTCCACTATTGTGCTAACTAGGTGTTTGCTAGGCTGTCATTTTAGTGAAAATAAATTCACTGACCTTTTAGTTTGACTCCAGACAGCAGGATGAATGATAAATATGCCATGCTGATGCATCCATGAGGTTCTTGTCTCTCTTCAGAAACTTATTGGTGCCAGAAAAACTACTGTTACGTGCTGTAATGTTGTATAGTAGCATACTGTTGAACCTGTTCATAGTATACTGTGAATCTTAATCTGTCGTTGTTTTAGTACTGGAAAGCATCAAAGTTTACAGTATTTAATTGTATTTGAGAAGAACAGTAAATTACTGTTAGGAATTGGCCGTAATTTGGCACCAAATACAGTTATTTCAGTTTTGTCTTTAACTGCAGGAAATTCTGGCACATGAACTGAAGGTTTCTATAATGAAGGATAATCTGCGGGGTTTTTTTTTTTTTTTATGTTGTCCTGCATCAGAGAAACGTGTGTTTAGAGCTTAAAACAGGATGCATGCAGCATGTCAGGTGGCTGCAGCCTGCTGGAGATGCACGCGTGATGATGTGGAGATACCGTGTATGTGCTGCAGGACTGAGTCAGATAGCTGACTCCTCCACCCACAGCTGCCATCTTCAACTCCAAACTTTTCTATCAACTTCTGTTGCTGTGCACAGGACTGATGAGAACGATGCAAATAAACTGCTGTAGCTTTATGTCTGTCCATAGAAAAAAAAAATAATAATAATAATACTAAGAATGACTAAGGTTTCAGACAGCGATGCTCGTTTTCTGCTTGATGCATCCATGAGGGTGCACAGACAAACTGACGTCACGTGGAAAGACAAACCCTGATGCATGGGGTCCACATGAAACCTTTCCGTCTGTCCGCACGTCTCAATCTCAGATTTTGTAATTCCACATCAAAAATGGAGGAGCTGCTAGTAGAGGTTCATAAATATAGGAATCCGTAGGAACCCTCAATGAAAGATCATCCAGACAATTCCTGGCTTGAAATATCACAAAAGCTTGCTGGAATGAAAAACTTAAAGAGAGAATATGTGAGAGGGAGAAGCGAGGAGCCAGGAGGAACAAACAAACCTTTGTCTCTCCTTTTCTTTAGCATGCAGACATCTCTTCCTGTTTTGCAGCAGCAGTAAATGGAAATGAATCAGCACTAAGACTTCTTCTGTGACACTATGTGCTGTAGGTGTGAGGTTTTGATATACTGCCCCCTACAGTTTGGAATGATATTGGTTTGCCATAAGGAGAAAACTGCACGGAGAACAAAAACTCCACATCTGAGCTTCTCATTTCCACAGCTCATTCTGTACGGACGTCTGAGTGGAAAGCATCAGTCAGAGCAGGACTAGAGTCTGCCATGGATAAACATGGGAAACACTTCTCAATCCTCGAGTACCATCCATCCATCCATCCATCCATTTTCTACACCTGTTACCGGTAGCAGATTTTTCATCTCTCTCTTTGCTCGACCCACACCTGATCAGGTGTGTTCATTGATCAAGAGCTGATGTCTGCAAATCAAACATAGGTTCTGTCACAATTTCACCTCCTGGCTAGAAGTGATCTTACTCCAGCAACACGTGTTATCTTAAGAACAACTTTATTTATAACTAATCAACATGTTTTGGCTCAACGAGAGAAAAAAACAATAAAAGAATAAAAAGAGCAGAAGCATCAGATATTCAAGTTTTGTGAATATTAGCAAAAAACAAAACCGGAGCTGTGAAGATAATGTGTCTGGATTTCTGTGGTTCAGGTCAGACTGAGCAGTGGAAAGACATCACACGCCATGTCAGCGGGGTCAGAGTTCAAGTTATTATAACCAGGTACCACTGCTAATTAGCCTGAAAAGTCTAGATACTAATACCTGATTTTATTTATGTCCCACGATGGTGTGAATGATGTTTCAGAGGTTTTCTCTCACACACATACAACCACACACACTCACACACACAGCTGGTGAAACGTTGCTTTTATTCACAGAGTGAAGAGTGGTGGTGGTGGTGGNGGGGGGGGGGGGGGTGTTTTTCAATTAATTGCGATTCACATTTTAAATGATTCAATTGTTGTCAAATAAAAACATTTATCTTTCAAATAGTCTGATTTTTTTTCATTGAACACGAGCAGCGCAAGTAACGCTAGCAGCGTAAGTCAAAGAAAAAAAACAAAAGGACACAAACCTGATAAAAGTAAGAACATTTACAAAATATGTAACTCAGAAGTAAAATTTTGTGGCGACACGATGAACTTGTGGAGCCACTTGAGGAGGCATCACGCCAATGCCGTGACGTCTGCAGCACGACACCTGAATGAAGACAGATGACATAGAAAATGCAGCGACCTGCAAGCTGCGTCTGTCTCACCTCCAGCCAAAAAAATAAGTCGTTACTATTTTTATATGGAGGATATGCATCCTTACAGCGTTGCCGTGACAACGGGTGATTTAGGAACACTCTTCAAATCCTGGAATCACGGAACGCCAAGCAACACAACAACAAGTTAGCGAGGTGGCTACACAAAGCTTCATGTGGAGGTCAAAGGGCATCAGAGCCTCTCTGGAGTCACCCAAAGGTCAAAGGTCAGCCTGAACCCATTTTCTTTAATACACTCATTAAGTTTTCTACATAGATTTTGAAAGAATGTCTTCACTTTTTAGACAATAATGTAATTCAGAAGATATAACCCAAACAAAAGTTTCCAGAATTTAACAGAATTGAATTGAATGGAATAGAATAAGGGCTTTCAAAATCAAATTCAATCAGGAGGTCAGAGTCAATACCAGCCTAGTGAAGAGAAAGTAAGCTAAACAGCGGCAGAAATACCTTCTCATGAGACAAATCAATAGCTGATGATACATGATACATGATACAGAACACGTCATGTATTCTGCACAGAGGGAAATGAACACAGAGAACAGACTGAAACACTAAGGACTTTTCAGACTACGTAGTTTAGTCACAGGTTCTGAATCAACTACAGCTCCATCTATTGATCTGAAATCTGATGCTCAGTGTTTCTGGTTCACATCAAGTTAACTCTGATCAGCCAATCAAACAGATGCTTTGAAAAGGTGCTGATGCATCGTTCTAAAGGCCATTACACACCAAGAGAAATGCAAATAAATGACATAAAAGTGCAAATTTTTCAGGTGCAAATTTGTCATGGTGAATATATTCACATGAAACGTGAAGCAATGGTTGTGAATATTTGTATGGGTTCACTCCAAAAAAAAAAAAACTGAGTCAGCAACAAGTGATGATGGTTCTGATTTAGCAACAAAAGCAGGACAAAAAAACAGAGATTCTGGGTTCATCAAATGTAAAGGAGGCGGAGCCTGTTTAATACAGGAATTAAAGCTTTTGGACAAACTTCAGGATGACCACAGGTAAATATTCGTCAAGACAGTTGTCATAACGAGGCTACATTGTCTTTATAATTTTTGTCTGTTTTATCACACAGGACGTCGTTCTGTGATGCATAAACAATCAGACGAGCCGCCATGTTGCATGTTTTGAATGTGACGTTACCAACAAACAACACTTTGATTGGTTAAATGCATTTCTATTCGCAGGCAAAAAGTTGGAAAAATTGAGCTTGATCAGGGAAAAATAAATGCCGCAATGTCATTAAGCAAAACTCCGTTGTTGATGTGAAAGGGTCCATTAATGGGGCGTGAGTTAAATATGATTAACGTGCTAAACATTCACACAACTACCTACCACCTTCAACTGACTTTCAGGGCAAAACTGGGGATCTTCATGTGTCGTCTTCTTCAAAACTCAGCAACCAGGCTAAACACAGACAACACAGAGAGGTAACTGGGTAAGTCATATGATGCTGATGAATTCGGAAGGATTGTCCATCACTCCCGCCTGCTGGAATGGACTACAGCTGCAGAAAAGCCTGTGTAGCTCCACCATCAGCACCCTGAACAGCAGCTGTGACAGACTTAAAGGACCATACCACTATTTTTCATGTTTGAGCCTAATATATTCAATTTTCATACATGTTATGCTACTGACAATCATTTCCC
>VXCM01006037.1:0-40002 GCA_014773175.1 Lucifuga dentata
GGAAATGATTGTCAGTAACGTAACATGTATGAAAATTGAATATATTAGGCTCAAACAAGCAAAATGTGGTATGGTCCTTTAACATGGTTTAAAAGCATCTTGTCCCAAATTTGAGTTTTGCTCTGACATTTTAAAAATAAATCCCAAGAATAATAAAAAAAAAAAAAATCTATAAAGTCCCTTTTATATGAAATTCTGCTATTTTCCATCCAAAAGATGAACCATTTGTTGTTGCAAACCACTTCAGCGGACAGGAACAAGCTGAAATTGCAGAAATGCAATCTACTGAGAAGGACTGAAATGGGCCATGAGTGGACGTCGAGCATCTCCACACTAAGCATCTCTGTCTGAAACCCAGCAGCGCCGCTTTTCTACTGAGAGCAGCATCTGCCTATTCACTAAACCCACATACAAACACAACATTCATCTTCGGACACAAAGGAGTCTCTCCAACCTCCCATGAAATTGCTTTTCACGATGAATCCAGCCCTGATATGAAAGGAAAACACAATCAGATGTAATATGAATGTGATCTCAAGTCGATCTGAAATATCATTTGATGGCTTAAGATACCAAAAGAAGACACTATTATAATGTAACAAACAGTTTCCTGATTGGATTTAGAGGCATAGACATGGATTCATGTGCACATACACATATAATGCTGATTTCTTGGAAACAATATGAGTTTATAGATGGTCATTTTTGTGCATGTGTCAATCAAAACAATTTCTTCTCTTTTTTCCAGATTGTTTATTTTCAGAATGAATAAAAAATACTTTTTTCTTCCAATTCGTTGGACCTCCATAGTGCCCGATGAGCTGTTTCCTCATATTTGCCTGATAGCTTGACTGAGGAGCTGCTAACTGGCTGTGAAAGCCTCCATAATGAGTCCAGACTGAGTTTATGGTATTTAGCGCGCCACATAAACCTTCATTATCACAGGGTTTCTGGGGGTCTATGCAAGCAGTCAGCCAGGAGGGGGGCTGAGTTATTAAATTCATTACTCCATTGATCAGCCAGGAAATAAATATATCTTTCATAAAAGACTTAAAAAAAAAAAAACCTCTGGACCCCAAAACTGGTCGGCGGGTTTGAAAGGCATCTTTTCTTTAAACAGTCGCCAAAATTACACCATTTGTCATAGCCAGAAACTTTAAAAATCAAAAATATCATCGGATTTTCACATTTCCGACGGTCCTTGAACTAACCACGTGCGCCTAACACTTCCGTATGGAAACATAACCAAATCTAAGCTTAGAATAGTGATATTTCCTCAGAATCACTTTTTTATAAATGTCTCATTTAAAAATTCGCTAAAAATAAAGCCTTTGTACAATCCAAAGTCTGTAAAAAGCAACAAATTCTGCGTTTTTCGCTGCAACTAGCAAACCTGGAGTGCCTCTGGTCTCTTTAACAGTCACGTGACGACAATTCAGCGAGTCATTGGCTGAATGCAGACTGCAGATTATAGGTTGTAAAAATGTAAATAGTTCAGTATGTATAGTTCCTTTTTTATTTTTAGTTTTCAGTATTGGTAACACTTGTGGGTGCTTAGAAAAATGTTGTATATATAGATTACATCCTTTTTCAATTTTTAAAATAAATTATCAAAGAAATTCAACTTATGTTTTTTCTTTTTTTTATGATTTATGACATTATAACTGTGTTATGCTGCACAAAAGACATTTTTGCGTTCTTCCTACATACAGCCATGATTGTGCTGCTTCCATAGAGGTGCAGGACTTGCAGCTACAATGAAAAATGAGCCACAGTGAGTAAAAATGTGACAGGAGCAAAAACCACCTAGAAAGTGCTTGTGGTTTAAGATGACAAAAATTTGCGCTTAATAAATTTTAATAGGAAATTCTAATATGTTTTCATTTCTCCCTGAGTGACCACAAGCTTAAAGTAATTTTGACTGAACAGAATGAAGAGGAAGAAAGAGAAGCATCATCAAAATTTTCTCAGAATAGCACAATAAAAACAATGTCATATCATACATTGGGGCTAATTCATGAAATATCATGCAAACTACGCAGCGCCATGCTAAATATTGTGAAACTTATTCATAAAGCTTCCCTTATGTTATTTAGGACATGAAAAAGTTTGAAAGTTTTGAAGTTTAAAATTATTATTTGAAATTTATTCACTGTTTGATATTTGAATAATGCATTTTACTACATGCATTCTTCAAAAAAAATTAATATATATATCTATTTATTTTGAATTGAGGATTTGTTATGATTTGACACCATAGTTACTGTAGTTACTGGAGGTTTAACATCCTTTTGTGCATCATTTCTGTCTGACGAAGCCATTTGGATGGATGGTGAAACGTTTCAGAATTTAAAAAAACCTGAATCCAATTGACCTGACTGAGTTTTCATACAACTTACTTAGGACATTGTTGTCCTGACACATTGTTTTAAGGTGTGTCTCAGGTAAAAAGCTAATGTGTTAATTACCTGCCACACATTTAAGAGCCACTCTTTATCCTGCTTCCTGTTGTGAAAGCGAAAAGGACGTCAAATCAGCGAAGGAAGCCTAAATTCTCTGATTTAGAGTGCAATACAAAAAGCTGCAACACTCACTACAGGGAGTCCTGGTGCAGGAAAATAAGTGTAAAACATCACAAATTTAACCCCAGACTGAAACGGGTTTAAGTTTTGCATGACAGTATGTTTTATGAATTATTTCCCTGAATACGTAATACCATAGAAACTCCTCTTGCCCATAACAATCATTTATGAATTAGGAAACACATGATTTGCTTTTACCGACGCGTTAAATGTGTTTCATGAATTGCCTCCATTATCTTTATCAGGTAATTTGGCTGTTCTATAGAATTGTTACATTCAAACAGCAGATTACAGCAGAATGTCCCTGCACATTATATTTCCAATATTAAGTATTCATGTACTATTTTTCTTAGTCATAGTTGTTTCTTTCCTAAACCGGCTTTAAAAAATATAAACTCTGATATCTCTTACAAGCAGCTGTGTGAGTATTACTGTACAGAAATAGGAGACGCTGTAAAGAAAAGAGTGACGGGCCTATCATTTACAAGCGGATTAGTCATTAGGATTAGTCACGTTGAGGACGAGGCTCCATGCAGCCTGAAGCCATCCATTAACTCCATGTCAGCCACTCTGGTACATTTCATCGGTTGGTTGATGTGGGAAAAGATTTATTCTAAAGATTAATGTGTAATAGTGCAAAAAAAAAAAAAAAAAAAAAAAAAAAAAAATGTTGTAAATAGTGAAATATTTCCCATAAAAAACCTCCAACTGTATCTAGATCCTGCGTTTAGATCAGAGAGACTCAAATACAAATGTTAAAGCTCCACAAAGATAATTTTTAATCAGACCAAGGTCGTGACCTGTCCAGGTGAACCCCGCCTCTCGCCCAGTGACCGCTGGGATAGGCTCCAGCCCCCCATGACCTTTAACAGGACANCCCCGCCTCTCGCCCAGTGACCGCTGGGATAGGCTCCAGCCCCCCATGACCTTTAACAGGACAAATGGGTATAGAAAATGGATAGATGGATGGACAAAGGTCCGTTTTTTAACTGGGAATTTAAGGTATCAGGGTGGGGGGTNGGGGGATAGATATAGATGAAAATGCCAATGACACCAGGGACAAATAAGTCCATAATTGTCCGCTGTTTCTCCACGCCACCTTTTCTCTTTTTCAAATCCATTTTTCATCTAATTGCCAAAAAAATTATGAAAGAAAAAAAAATGTTTTCTTAGTTTAAGCTAATTTAATTAATATTATATTGTGCAGTGCAAAGGCACCAGCCAGCCCACCAATGGCTGAGGGCCACAGGGAAAAGTCCTGCCTCTTCAGATGACCAATTCAATCCTGAGTCAAGCTAACTGCTGACAAAACTAGCTGCGCTGTCAATTCTCAATGAGCCCAATACCATGTCAATCCATTGTTGTCATGGAGATGATGGGACACTGAATGTGACTGGACCAAACCAAAGCAGAGAGACATTCTCACACAGACATGGAACAGTCAGACATTTGTAGCGCTGCTTACAGCGGAGAAAGTGAGAATTTTGACTCATTGCGTCGTAGCTATGTCTCGCAGATAATACAAATAATACATATGAAAAGTATAATTTGCTCAGAGTCTGGAGTCTGGAGACAGGTGTGGTTCAGTTCTGATCAGGACCGGAGTCTGGACTTTGAGGATGACTGGCAGGGTCGGATTGGCCATGGGGAGAGGCGGGACTTTTCCCGGTGGGCTGCAGCCATCTTTAAAATTAATTAAACTAAGCAAACATAATTTTTTTCTTTCATAATTTTCTTGGCGCAGAGAAACAATGACAATTATGAACTTATTCGCCTTACCTCCGGCATCATTGGCATTTTCATCTGGCCCCTCCCCCTTACACACCTTAAAGTCCTGGTAAAAATCAGGATCCCAATCTGACCCTGATGACTGGTTTAGATAGCGTTAATCTTTTTATATCAAAGCTCTAGCTGCTAAATATCAAAACACAAAACGATTATATCCAACAACTTGTTACAGGCTTGTTAACAAAAGCAAACATTGTGCCACTGCAGAATTAAAAAAGAGTTTTTTNTTTTTTTTTTTTTTTATTGCAGTGTATTAAAGTCTTTCTATTTTCTGACCTTGAAGCAGCAGCTGCTCGTTTTACTCGTTGCTTTTAAGTTAAAGGCAGCGCTGCTCATTTGCATAAATTGCTGAGCTGTGCAGGGCTGTTGAATGGTCAATGTGTACTCCAAATATGAAGCAACCCATTTAAAAAAGAATAATGGGAATAACAGTAATCTGTGTTGTTACAGTGCACACACACGCACACATACACACACAGAGAGCATAGCAACACGGGAAAGAACATTTAAATAACCCACAAATGCATACAGTAGTTTTATCCAACATGCTGGATATGAGTCGATACTGTCAATTGACTGAACAACAGGCTGTAAAAAAGACATTCAATCAGCCACATATGCCTAATAATTACACTGTAAATCCCAATAGTACTCAGAAGAATTGAATAAGGAATACTCAAAAACCCTGCAAAAGTTAATACAACTTAAAATCTTCAAGAATTTTTAAGTACTGNAAGGAATACTCAAAAACCCTGCAAAAGTTAATACAACTTAAAATCTTCAAGAATTTTTAAGTACTGCTAACTATTGCAGGAGTTTAGCGTGGTTTAGAGTGCTAATGACTCAATTGTTTTGAGTTAAATGACACGTGACTCTGCTCTGATTCTCCCAGCATGCCTTGCAGCACTGTTACATGTTTTGAGTTCTAGTTGTGTTGGAAATATTTCTGTTGTAATATCTGTTATAATCCTTTTTGTGAATGTTATAGCTTTGTGTAAGTTTATTTGTTGCTGTAGTTTGAGTTACATTTGAATGCTTTCTACTTTTTGGTGTGTAACCATCAGTGTCTTTTCTGTTAATGACCTCCCTGCTGCATGCTGCTGTCAGTTTCTGATTATATCGCCCTCTTGTTGTTGAAGCTTTAATGAACTTTAACTGAGGGACTTTTCACTCATCAAAGAGTTTCACTTTGTTTACTGAGAAGTCTTCCTCTACACTCTTCACACACTGATAGGTGTGTGAGCAGGGCATTACTGCAAAACAGCATTCAACGCTCAGTGAACTACTCCTGCATAAATAAAGGTTAAATTAAAAAAAAAGGTAATAAAATGCATGTTTGGGTAACTGTGATTCTGAACCTGTTTTTAAATAATTTTAGTTTTAATTCATTTAAACTTAAAACAACTTACGTGGCTTAACTTGGTTTATTTAAGTAGCAGTAGCAAACTATATCAGTATGCAACCAAAAATATTTAATTCAGGATTAAATAAATTACTTGAGTACAATTAACTCAATTAATCGGTTTCAAGTAATTGGTTTCCACAAATATTTTGAGTAGATTGAACTAATTTGGGTTTACAGTGTATTTATGACTTGTTTTTAATATCCTTTTATCAGAAGCAACAGGTAGAATGAGATCAGACGATTCAGTTTCAGATATTTAGACAACATATTCCTGCAATATTCTGTCACGGTCTGAAATTTCCTCTGTGAAATCTTAAGGTTTATCTTTGTGGATGTGAGAGGACAAATATGTCAGATAAATATATTAAATAAATCCTCTACGCTGAAATATTAAAGTCACTCTTGGGCATTGATCTGATAAATTTGGATTATGAGTGGCCGCAAACCTGTTAATTGGTCCAAGTGTCAGATAAACTCATGTTTGTGGAACTTTCTCCTGTTTTGCTGTGATTGTCTAAATGTGCCTGCACTCTCTTTGTGTTGTTCTTCAAATGTCAGTGGGCGTTCGGCGTGTAGGTGGAGGCGTTTGCTGTGGGATTAGTGGGTGGTGAGAAGCGTTCTCATTGCTGTCATTGGGACCCAAAATATTTTCTTTTATTACATGTGAAAATGTGACTCACCAAGTGTCTGAAAAAGTCTAAAGTGGTATAGAAATATCTACAACGGCGAGATGGAAACACAGGAGTCGCCTGGATAATTTAAAGGACCATACCAGCCATTTTGCATACATGTTATATTACTGACAATCATTTCCCAAAGGATAAAATTTCAGCTTTCCTGATATTTTGCAAAATCTCTTAATCTTTCAAANATTTCCCAAAGGATAAAATTTCAGCTTTCCTGATATTTTGCAAAATCTCTTAATCTTTCAAAGTCAGCGATGAAGAGCTTCAACATCCAAGTCTTACATCCACCGAAAACATGCATTAATTTGGCAGCGTGGGAGCATTTTATCTTAAAAATGAGCAGGGTGTAGTTGAAGAAGACGGATATCCAGTTTGCTAAGCAAGCTAAAAGCTAACGCGTCTAACCTGTGCAGCATGTTTGAGATCAGATCAGCCTGCAGCCCTGCATGGTCAAGTCAAGGTAAAACGCTCCACTAGCTGATATTAGCAGCAGGTTTAAAGGACCGTGCCATCCATTTTGCATGTTTGAGCCTAATATATTCAATTTTCATACACTGCTTGGATAGCAGCAATGCTATCCAAGCAGACTCAGAATTTTTTTTCATAGCTTATATTTTTCATTCCTTATAAGTAAATATTTGACTAATAAACTGATTCTGATTCTGATGTCACTTTCATCTTTAAAAAAAAAATGCAAACACAACAGATAGGATATCAATTAACAATAAAGCTAAAGGAGGTCCTATGGCCTATAATTGTTTTATTATAAAGCTAATGTGTTTATTTATTTGATTTCAAAAGACAGGAAGAATTAAGCTTTCCCTATTTATGAGTTACATAATAAAACTGCAAAAACCGTGGTTGTTATTTCTCTGACAATAATCGTACCATCTAAAACTCAGACCATGACATCCTGAATTATCAATACAGGCCCTGGATGCCAGAAATAAGCCTCCCTCTTTGCTTTTTTAGTATTCAGGCTGTCCGTTCTGTGGCCCAGCTTCAGTCTAATGAAGTTAAGCGTCCGTGTGAACACATCGCTGTGGAGCCGCTCTCCCACCCAAACGTCCACTTGGCTAAAGTGAAAAACAACACGATCGAGTGACCGCAGCCACCAATCTCCACTTGTTAATCGTCTGTTATGCTCGCCGGGTGTCCCTTTATTGGCCTAAATCAGCCTAATTCCCAGACCAGCCACTCATCAAGGAAGTTCAAAAGGGAACTGTGTTAGTCAGCTCGCGAACGTTTGGCTGGCTGCAGCAACATATGGAATGGAGTGAAATAAGTCATTAGCTTTGTGTGGGGAGATGAAAATAAATAAAAGCGAACAGCTTGTCTGTGTGAGTCAGCGTTGCTCTGCTACTTTGGATGGCAACACCTTTTCACAAAACAATAGCTTGTTTACAGCAGCAGAGGCCTCGTGCATTCTGTGGGAATCCAGAGAAACGAAAGGTTCAGCGGCTTCAAATCTGATCGCAAACAGCAGCGAGATGCAGCTCGTTTTTTTTTTTTTTTTTTTTTTTNTTTTTTTTTTTTTTACAGATGTCATTACAGACATAAGATGCAGCAGATGTTTACATAAACCAACAAAATTTATGCACCCCGCCCCCCTCCATACTAAAACACACACCCATTCGCTCTCTCTCTTAATATATGTTTCCTTTAAAACATTCAGATCTAAAATCAATATACAACATATGTCAGTAATAATAATATAATTCACTGGTACCTCTTTTGAAAAAATAAATAAACAAAGAAAGAAAGAAGGACATTCATAGTCATAAAGTTTTCTGGGATTTACCACTACTTTGTTTTCTAAGTATCCTATTCTCAGTTTCCTCCTGTAGAAGGTCGTCCATATCTCCATATTTTATAAAGTCAATAATAGTTCCCATATTTCCTCAAATATGCTCAATTTGTTTTTCAAGGTATACGTTATCTTCTCCATTGCCATACATTATGCCATGTTCTTGATCCAAGTACCAGTTGTAGGTGCAGTTATTTTCTTCCAGCTAAGGGCTATATAGTTTGTTTTGCCTGTAGTATAGCAAAGTCAATAAATTGTATTCTTTAGTTCTGGATATATGTGTAGCAATACCATTTTTGAGTCTAATGAGATATTCACGGGCAAAATAATCATGATTTTATTGATCACCTCCTTACAGAACTTTTAAATTTTTTCACACTCCCAGATACAGTGTATGAATGTTCCCTGAGCCTCGTTGCATTTAAAACATGCGTCAGGTATACTGCTGCTATATTTGTTCAGTTTGACAGGGTTAGGGTTAGGGTTAATATAGGTCCACATCAACCAATTATACTGACATAACTTTAGAGTTGCATTGGCTGTTTGTGTTTGGGCCTCGTGAGATGGAGCTATGTGTGGTTTCTGTCTACCATTCCACACATGTTGCATGCGTATGTGCACAAACACACGTGGACTTTCACGCTTTGATTTAGCAGTGCTGTCCCCTCGATCAACTCCTTCATTTAAGCAGCAGCCGCTCTGTGTGTTTGTGTCTTATGTGCTAATGCTGAACACACACGAGGATTTAATTAGAATCTACTTTAGCTCTCCGTGAGAACAAATACAGAAAGAACAAAGCACAGCACACATGTCCTAGAAGAGATAGTTTGATGATATCTGGTTTATGTGTGTGTGAGACAGTGCATGAACAAAAGCAAAGTATCAAACTCGTGCGCTTGCATGTTTAAGAATCTCTCTTGATCTGTCTCTGGAGACATCCTTCTGTGTGTAATCTATAATTGGACATGTTCATTAGTCTGTGTGTGTATGTGTGTGTGTGTGTGTTTCTTTGTGCATGTTGCATGTGATTCACCAGGCTCTCTCACCTGGGAATCAACATTAAGCAGTGCATCCGCTCGCCATATGCTGAGATCAGGAAGAAGAACGTCAATTAACAGGCTTTTGATCCTGAGCTTCTCATTTCTCTGAACAGAAGCACAGAGTACGATACGGCATCAGCGCTCAAACTGGCATCCAGAGACCGGCTGGAGATGTTTTAGGGAATTCTAACATGATGGAAGGGGTTTTTCCACACTAAGGATAGCGTCTGCACCGAATGTGGAAGCTAACGACTTCCATAATTGGAAATGTTTTGGTTGAAATGTCACATTAACTTCGTTATCTACGCTATGAGTTTACCGTCATGGATGCACTGAAAGCACAGAAAGTATTCAGTGAAGACTGCGTTGTTATGAACAAACCCAAACTGGAGGGTAAAATATTACAACAAATGGAAAGCTGGGGTTTTGTATGATGCATCACTTTCAGGTTTTGCTGATTTTTCACCCAGGTTGGTTTCAGGTTGAACAGATTGCCTCACAAATTGATTTAAAAATGGATTTTATGTAAAAATTTTAAGCAAAATTCACAGTGACATGTTTCCTGTTAAAAATAAAATAATGAACCTCAATAAATAAATAAATGATTGCACAAAGTGCTGCAAAGGGTATTTTTATGATCCAGTTTTTTAAAAATTTTATTATATTTTATATTTAGTTAAATATTCAAAAATAATAATTCAGACTTCTCAGAATGGAAGAACCTTACAAAACCTGAAGCAAACAATGTAAGATGTGATGACATGAGGTCTGAACTGTCGATGTATTTGAAATGCAGAAATGAACGTTATAGTCGTCTCTGCACATTTAAATAAAAAAACAGCATGAATAACTTACAGGAGACTCAGTCTAATGGAGTCATGCTGGTTTATAAAAATTATTACTGCAGGCATTTATACATGGCAGTTCAACAAGGAATTAATGGAGCTAATGGAAATTCTACACTCTCTTAGTGACATGTCGATGATTGTCCCTCTGGCAATAGTATAACTATTCACATCACAGCTCCACTTCCTCCCTGATGCCTCATCTTCAGCAGAGAAAAAAATGACAAAACTTTCCAAAATGTGTTTTTTTTTTTTTTAACAAAACCTTCATCGTGCAGCTTTGTGTGTTCTTAAGAGAACAGATATCAGGAGCCTTGACAGGAAAGTTTTTGGGAACTGTTGAAGTCTTAGAATCCAAATTTTACCAGATTGAATGTTTGATCAGTACTTTGAATTTGAACATACATGTTTTGCATCTTTAATTTATCACAATTTACATTCTATGTCAATTCCATTTTGCTGTTTTCTGTTCAACTAGTGTGAATTTCAACACTTCCTGCAGACGTTTCACAATTAAATCCCCCTAGAGTGCATCAGGCATTCATTCTCTGATCAAAAGCCTGCACCTAGCTCATTTTGATTGCTACACACACCTGATGTAGCTAATGGAGTGGGTAGAAAGATGAGGGAGATGAGAGATGGAAGCATTTCATTAAGGCTTCAAATATTTTAAAAGACCTAAGACGAGACAACAAAAGAAGAGGTGAATGAAAATGTTCCAGAGCAGAGTCTTTGAGAAGTGTTTTTTTTTTTTTTTTTTTTTTTTTTTTTTTTGTCTTTTCTACTTGTGATACACTAGCGGTTTTTCACCAGGAACATAATCAGCCATGTGCTGGACAAAATACAGCCAGGTGGAGGTATCAGAAGTAGAAAATTTTGGGATGAAATTAGTCTCATTGCACTGAAAGTTTGACTTCCTGTTATGTATACAGCAGCTATGAACTGCCAGAAGGCTTTTATTTTGAAATATCAGCATATAAAGTGTTGAGGTTGATTTAGAAGCTAAATGAGTGAAGAACTATTCTGAATGAGATTATAAAAGCATTTCTGTTAAAAAGAGAATCTCAGCAGCTGATTGGTGAATATTTCATGACTTTGTTGTGTACTGATGGAATTAATGCTGTAGAAATGAATATGATGCCACGTTTACCCTGACAGCCATGACAGTACAGATCCTCATCATTAACTACAAACAGCAGCAACAGCAAATTAACACGACAAATAAGAGCGGATCAAAAAACCAGGAGGATTCTTAGTAAAATGTAACTGAATATACTTATAAAACAAAGAAATTTTTAATCATCTGGCCCTATAAGAGCCTGTTTTAACACCAAACCTAACAGATAATATTGCAGATCATATGCCTTTAACACATGCCTTCCTTTCCATGTGAATAATAGGGACTGAAGTGTGATCAACAGTTGCCAAGGTAACACATGGTTCCTCGCATATGTGATCTGAAACTAAATTTAATCAAGGTGGATGAAATCACCAGGCTTTTATATTATGGAGCATAGCCTGATAGACCGGAGATGGAGCTACTTTGGTTTCTATTAGCGTCATCCTTTATTATTAGCCATTAGTTTTTACTGAGGATGCACACATAAAGACACACACCGACTTGGTTGTGTAAGTACATGTATGTAGACGTGCACAGTCACTTTTACAGCACGCAATAAGGAAATGTACTGATACAGGAGCACACGTTACTGCCCATTACAGAGTCCATCAAACCCCAGACGATGCTTTCTGCAGTAAACAGACTCAAATAAGAGAAGCAATATCAAATGTGTTTGCATGTCATAAATGGGGGGGNGGGGGGGGGGGGAGTCTGAGGCTGAATCCAAATAGATTTTGGTAAATAGAGGTTTTCAAAGGTTGACGTGTGTCATGCTGCAGGTAGCAAGAAATCCATCCGCCTCTCAAAGCCGTTTCTATGGTTTTCATATGGATGGAAAAAGAATCAAGGAAAAAGCTGCTGTTCACATTTCAGCTTACGTCACTTTGATCAGGTCTTTGTTCAGAGCCAGCATAGCCGATGCACCATCGCCTTTTTATTATTCAATTTTAGCTTGTTCTTAATTTAACATATTAGGCTATGAATTTCATGATTTATCTCTCGTATCACCTGAGTCTTTATGCTGTTTCAAATGGTAGTAATGTGTGTTTTGTGGTTTTTATTTTGAGTATGTGATGAACATTTTCAAGCGACAGCACCTAAAATGGCTTGTTTACATTCAGTGTGCACAGCGATGCATAGGTGATGCATGTTTTTTGCACATTAAAGTATTGCAAAGGTTTCAAAATATACACCTAAATGAAAATAAGAACATGGAAATTGATATAATCTCAACTTTAAAAATGAATAGAAAGCATTACAGTTTTTTCTCAGTCGCTTTGGCTCAATTCTCCAATGAGAATTATTTTTTCCAAAACAATAAGTTCAAATCTGTGAACAATTAGTTTCTTGTTCACACCAGATTTGAATTTCTTTTTTCATTTAAGCAAGTTGCACGTGTTTTGGCACATGTGTGCAAAAGAGTAAATACAACTGTCTACAATTAGCACAATAAGTACACACACATGGCTGCTGATCAAAACTGATGAGTAGATTATCTGTGAAATTGTTACAACTTCTAAACCTTATTTCATGGTGTGAGCATCATGTGTAACATGATCCATTCAATTATCAGAATCTGTCACACATACATGTATATTCCATAAATATGTATGACACAAAATGTTTGTGATGCCTGCCAAATTGGCAAAATACCTGCCAGTGACATAGCAATGAAATCTCACCAATCAACCAATCAAGTCTGGAAGCATATACATGGAGGTTTTTTTCATTTGTTCTTGCGTGTTTTTTTTTTTTTTTTTTTTTTGCATGGATGTCATTTTGTGGCAAATTTTCTCTTTGCTACATATGACTTTACATGCAAGAAATATGTAAAAATGGACATGCAAATGTGAATTTTCTGCTTACATGTAACACATTGCTACAAAAATAAATTTACTATAAACATACAAATGTGCATATCCTTTTCCTGTGTATTACAGTATTGTACAGTATTGCCTTTTCCCAGTAAACTTTTACTTCCTGTTTAAATCGGCATCTACAGCATTCATCCAGACTAAACTGACATATTCTGGTATCGTACAGTAAGCATCAGTGTCAACAAAAAAAGTAGAATTAAACTGAAATTTGTATAAGAAACATTTCCAGGTTGATGCCATGGTGAAAAAACATCTAAACATTTTGACACCATGATAAAAAAAACTTTTCGTTTTGGTGGCATTGGCCAATTTACTGACATAAGAACTGGGTGTTGAAGCATGAATGAAATGTTTTGGGTGAGTTACTACATTTTGCAGACATGCAGCAGAGTTGTGATAATTACAGTTTAGAGAATGTTAAGACTGTTTCACAAAATCAGCCAAAGCGATTAAGAAAACTGTAATATGTCAGAGTAATAAAAGAAAAAAAGAAGTTTGACGGCAGATTCTAGTTCTGTGGTTTGATTTTTGGATGCTGGGTCAGTTGCTTATAAAAGCAAAATTCCTCACAAGTTGTCACAGAAAGTAGAAATTGTGATTTAGCACCTAAGAATTTTGACTTAGTCATAAAACTTTTCATCAATTATTTTTATTTTCCTGTTGGGCTTTTATAATTCCATCTCGAGTTACTGTAAGTGAAAAATAGTTTCTGCACAGAAAGAAAAAGCTGGACTGGGCTTCACAGAAAAAATCTTGGCTGTGTTTCTGCCGGAAGAGCCTTAGCAGGATGAGTTCCAAAAATCCTTAACGTCGCTGCCAAATGATGTTTTTCGCACTAGTACCAAAGCAATCTGAGCCTGAAGACTAAAAAATTAATCTTAGCGCTGACTGAAAAAGGCCAGCTGTGATACGCTGCATGCAAGGATGGAGAAAGAACAAATGAGCGGAAATAATGCAACTAAAATGAAGAAAGAAGCAAACGCTGAAACAGAACTTAGTAGGAGCCATGAAACTAAAACGAAGAGTGAGAAGCAGAGTGAGACGGAGCCGAACAGAAGCTAAAGCAACTAATATATAAGTTATATTATGCTGAAATTAAAATAGGAAAAGCTGCAGTAAAAATGAAAATTTACTGAGCCTCAGCTGTGATACACAGAATGAGTTATGGAAAGAACAAAGAAAGAGACTTAATAAAGAAATGAACTCAGTAACTTATAAAGTGAATTTGATAGAAACCACGGAACAAAATTGTGTTTACACTGTAAAAAATTCTGCTAGAAATAAACTATTCTGGAATCCTATACTGCAATTTTCCAATATAAGATTTTAAAAATTCTGCTAGATTGCAAGGAATTAGAATAAAAATTTACCCACAAGACAACACTAACTGTTCGTAAAACTCGTCAAATAATTGATTTATGAGTAAATATATTATGAATAAACAGAATCATTTGGTGAGATGTTTAACTTTTATCTTTTTATTTGCCTCTTTTCCCACAGTATAGCAGTTCCTAAACTCCTGCAGTGCAGTCTGCAACTTTTACAGCCTCATATTTGCTGTTGTAGTTATTTGCTCTATGGGGCGTCTCACCAAGTACTGCCATTAATCATAAAAGTACAGCTCAGCCTGATGCTGAACTCTTCCAATTTACTGGACGCAGAAAAAGTTTGCTGAAAAATATTCATCTAGTGCAATCATTCTGTTCATGCTGCTAGGAAAACTGTGTGTGTGTGANTTGCTGAAAAATATTCATCTAGTGCAATCATTCTGTTCATGCTGCTAGGAAAACTGTGTGTGTGTGTGAAGATAGAACATACTAATAAAGGTATGATATGTTGCCAGGTGGTTATGATGCTATTCATAGTGGCTGCAAGGTGGTTGCTATGGTTGCTACGGTNATATGTTGCCAGGTGGTTATGATGCTATTCATAGTGGCTGCAAGGTGGTTGCTATGGTTGCTACGGTAATCGGAGTAATTTCTAGGTGGTTACTAGGTGGTAGCGTTTATACTACATCGCTAGCATGTTTCTGCGCTCATGGTAGAGGTTGAACATTAATGTACTTATGTACTTTTTTCGTAAGTACTGTACTGACACAGAAATACTGATACTCTACATGATCATGTTATATCAGGTTTATCCTTTCTTTGTTTAGCTTCTTCCTTTCCTTTCTTTACTCCCCTCTTTCCCTCTTGTTTTCATCCCTCTTTCTCTCCTTTCTTATAAACTCTCCTCTTCATGATGAGTGCTTTTATTTTGGACACTTGCACACATTTTACTGCAAAAACCTGTTTCCTTTTTCATATACGTACCATTTTGAATGCAAGACTCTTACTTTAAAATCAGTATTTTTCTGCTATGATATTGCTACTTTTAAATACTTGTTTCACCATTGTATATATGTATTTACAGTATAAATTACACAGTATATGCATATATTTTTATTTTTATGTGTATGCGTGCATGCATAGTTCCTCCAGTGTTCCCTCATGTGTATTGTGTCTGCCTATGTGTACATTATGTTCACACACACAGCCTACAGCGTGTGTGTGTGTGTGATCTGGTCAGGTCCTGTTCTCTCATAGAGCTGCTGATGAATGGAGATCAGAGGCTTTACAGTGACCAGGACGTACAGAAACTCCCCTCTACTCCATCAGCAACAACGTTCATTCTCTGCACCATCTATCTGTCCTGCAGCAGCCAGGAAGTCATTAACCCAGCGGCCTGTGGGTTTCTCAACACCACTGACCACTGAGAGAGAGAGAGAGAGAGAGAGAGAGAGAGAGAGAGAGAGAGAGAGAAAGAGAGAGCATGTGTCTGTTTTGTCTGGGATTTAGAAACCAGAATCTTTGTGAGTTTGCAGATTATGTATTAATTCTGTCTGTAGGTATATTGATGTTATTTGCACAAGTACGCCATTGCAGTGGTGTGTGTGTGTGTGTGCTTTACTACTGGCGGCCTCTGTGTGCTAATCTAATCTTACAGTGACTTATTTTCTGCCTGTGTGTGAGTCCATGTCTGCATCATAGAAATCATGGCTCTGTGTTCATGCTGTGTGTGTATATGTGTGTGTGTGTGTGTGTTTATATTGTGGCTGTCTCCACCTGCTTGTCTGTGGTTTCTGATGTATATTTTATGATATAGCATACGTGCCTCTGTGTCTTTTGGATGTGTAAATATGCAGGTGTGCACATGCTGTGTTTTTCTGTCTGTATTTTTGCAGGTATGCATGTGTCAGTGCATGTGTGTGTATGTGTGTGTGGTTTCAGTGTGAAATGATCATGGCACTCAATACGCATACCTCTGCCAAGGCAGAACTCAAACAAAGTGTGTCTTGTCTCAGAACTGTTTGATGCAACTAAATCACTATAATTCACACATCAGTGGTTGTTATATTATTATACATATATATATATTATATTATATATTATTTTTTAATATTGTTTTATATATTATTTTTTATTGTTTTATATTACTCCATGTGAAGCACCTTGTGACCTGTTATCTGTGAAAGGTGCCATACAAATAAAGTTTATTATTATTATTATTGTTTGCCATATTTATTACTGTACAGAAATTCCATTAAAGTTAATAACTACAGGCCAGAAGTTTGAGGCCATCCTCTGATTAAAAAAAAAAAAAAAATNTAAAAAAAAAAAAAAAATCATCAATACACTTTGTTTTCCAATTTATTTCACAGGAAATGACATAAATATATAAAAAATAAATGTAAGTAATTAGTTTTCAAGAAGAATTTATCAGAATTTGTAGCCACTCTGGCTGCAGAAATGATTTTTCCTGAAGGCATCAGTTAATGCTCATGCTGTTGCTCCATGAGCATTAACCTGGACCAAGTTAAAGGAATGATGAAGAAAGAGAATTACCATTCCATCCTTCAAGACACGCAGTTCCATCCTGTTTACCAAATATTGGTCAAAATTTCATTCTTCAACAGGAAACGATCCAAAATATTCATCAAAATGATGCTAAAATTACATCCAATCAAAAGAGAAGCAAAAGGTTTAGAATTCTGATTGGTCAGAGGGGGTTACTTTGACCAAACCAAAGTCTGAGTCTGAAATGACTTCAAAGTGCTTTGATGTGACTAATTCTTCTAGAAAACTAATTAGNATTTTTTTTTTTTTTAAATCTGGAGATGGCCTCAAACTTCTGGCCTGTAGTGTACTTTCTTGTATATTTCAGTCTACCTGATCCAGATCCTGATCTAAATCCGGACTAAATTACATCTCCTGATAGCATATCTTGGGATAAATATTCCAAATTTTTTTTGAGGTGAAAACATAACGTAAATATGCATGCATCTTTGTGCATTCTGCATATTTCTATAAGTGCGTGTGTGTATACGTACGCATGTATGAACAGTTGTGTCAGTGTGTGTGCCCATTTTGGTGAATATATGTGTGCACGTGTGTGTGTGAACATAAGAGACAGTCGCCCCAGCAGAAGTCATCTCTCATGTCTCCGTCCTAAACAATAGCCTATTGTGGCACGCAGGCAGACAGATTCAATATAGCCTCTGCAGCAGAAAGCAGATTAAGTCGCTGCATCGTTGCTTACGGCTCCTTTCAGATGCCATTAATTGCCTTCATCACTGGCAGACATTCTTTAGCTGGAAGTAAAGAGGTTCAAGAAAAATGACTGCTTTAAAAATGGAGATTCAGAAATGGCGACTGAGCTCAGCTATTGTGCAACTGTCTGGTGAAAACCACGTATGTCCAAATTTGGTGATTTTTATGGTGTCAGATAAGATGGATGAGATCATTCCCCGAGGTTCATAAAACACCCTTAAAATCCCATTACATAATCCAAAAAAAAAAAAAACAAAAACAAAAAACAAACAAAAAAAAAAACCTATTGCCATTTTTCAAAACAAGGTCGTTTCTCTTTGTTTCTCAAAAGGTGACGTTTTGGAGATACGTGGTTTTCGCAGGACAGCTATGTAGACTGTCAGTCAAACAGGATGTCTTCTGTTTGGGTTTATTTGCATCATGATAAAACAGTGAAAGAACGTGTCAAACATGCAGAGAGAGAGGAAATAAATAAGTGCAGGTGAAACAGAAGTTATTGTAGCTATAAAAACGAAGACGGTGATGACGTTTTAGTGTGCGGCTGTATAAATGTTAAACTCGCTGCTGTCCTCGTCTTTTGCTGTGGGACATATTGCTGTAATGAAACTCTTTTTATGCTGCATGATGTATTTAACACATAAAATCTGTGCGTTAGAAAAAACAGCGGAGACTAAACGCCTGCTGGCCAAAGGTTCTCAAGCTGTGTTCACACCTGAATCAGATTTGGGGTCGTTAGTTACCTTGATACAGTTTTGGGGCAGATCTGAACATAACAACATGGAGTAATGCTGCATTCGAGTTACCTCGGATGTCGGAGTTTTCCGATTTCTTACTTGGAAAAATGCGTTGGAACGGCACTTGAAGTCGGAGCTCCGGCTGGGAAACTCAGACAAAATGATCTACCCTGACCTACCGAGTATGACGTCATCAACATGGCGGCGCCGTGGAAGCGAGCTTTGTGAATGGAAATGATCAGCTAAAAGGCGAATAAAGTATTTTTTCTTATGTAACATTGGAATAAAAAGGTCAAAATATATCGCCATGGTAATTATCTATTTTGTATAATAACTGTTTGCCATTGATACGTAAGTATAAATAATTTTATAATATTACTTTTCTGCACAAAGTTTAATACCCACTGTGATTAATATCATTGTAAAACAACACAACCAAACAGTCCTGTAGTCTAACTTTACTTTAGTTAGCATTTATTATGAAGTTTAATTAATTTTACAGTATTTATTGGTGTTCAGCTGCTTTTTTGATTACATTTGGCTGGAACGGTTTGAGGTCGGAAGTCAGAAATTCCGACTGGGAAAATTCTGACTTCCGAGGGTAACTCGAATGCAGCATTAGTGGTCTCAGTCCAGTTCCAAAACAAACTCTGCAGCTTTTTGTTTGCCATGTGAACATGATCCGGACTAGTTCTGATCCAGATCTGTTGATCTATAGATTGATTAGATCCAGAGAGAGAGTTACAAAAGCTCGTAACTTATTTAACTTATCTAACTTGTCTTCAGAGGAACATGCTGAGTGTTAGCATGTTGCTAAATGTGCTGAGTGTGAACCCTAACCCCTCTTCAGCCGTCTGAAGGCAGCATGTCTTTGCATAATAATAATAATAAAAATAAATGTCTTTCAAGACAGCTTGCTTATTCAAATTCAACTTTTGATAATCTAGCATAATTTTTTTTTTTGGTAGGATCCAAATGATGACTATGAGTATGAACATATGCTAATTCTGTCATAGTTTTATATGTTTTACCTTTATAACACATTAAACTTCTTCCTGTTTTGGTTTTCTTGCTCCCATCCCAAGACATTTCTGACCAACGATCACAGCGAGTCTCACGCAGACTTTGTTGATGTACTTTGGTTCATTTGAATTTTTTTCTGTGTGTAACCAAAAGTCAGTGTAACAAAAGTAAAAATTAATTCCCCAATTAACTCCCTGCAGGTTTGAAAATGACCTGAGTCGTCAGATGAGCCGGTCCAGTGACAGTTTCTGGCTTTTTGTCTCGGCGTGACATCATTTCTCTGTGGGTTCGCTGTCATTCCTGGCAAGATCTGTCAACTGTACTGCAGAACAGGAAGTCTCGCTGGGACGATCTCTGAATCGCAGCATGCATGCCAGAGCCGCTGATCTCAACTCTGATAACGGAGGAGAGCTTCTATTAACGGCTGTAATTAAACTCTGACTGTAGTAATCACACATACTGCAGCATCCGGTGTCTCTCTGGCTGGATTTACACTACAAGTCTTGATGCCCAATTCTGATTTTTTCCTATATCCGATGTTTTGTTATTTGTTATTTACATTTTCTTTTTTAAGCGGCTCATATCTGATACCTGTATTTCCACAGCTTTTACCTGTAGCAGCAGGATGCAGCTACGCATGCACGCATTTCTGAGATGCATGTAAACGCTTCAGTGGAGAGAGAACTGTTTAAAAATATAATCAGCGGATTAAAACTTTAACATGTAGAGAGAAAAATCTGATATGTTGTGTGAGTGTTTATCTTTCCCATCAGGACACGGAGTTTCCCGATGGTTTCCGATCACGGAGGAGAAGTGGGTGGAGTTTTGCTGTAACGGCAACTATCACACTAACACGTCTATTTGACATTTAACACATATCAGTGTGTCTGATGTATATAGTATGTCCTCTATTTCTGTTTACAGAGAGCGATCATCGTATTGATCGCTTACGTCATCCATATGCAGATAAGATAGAATATGACGTTGGAGTCAGAATGAAAAGGAAATTCTGATCTGTGTATTTAGACAGCAGTCACATTGGTGGATATCCGATATGTATCCGATTTATTTCCACATATTGAAGTGGCCCAAATCGGATCTGAGCATATCCGATTTCATGTGGCTTTTTACCATTTACATCTTCAGGAAGCATATCCAATACGTGTCACGTGTGCAAAAAATCGGAATCAGGTCACATGTACGTAGTCGTGTAAATCCAGCCTCTGTGCTGCACGCGTGGAAGAAGTACTAAACTCCTTTACTAGAATAACAGCAGCAATACTGTAATATAAAAATAATACATTAACAATGAAAGCCCTAAATTCAAAACTGACTTCAGTAAAACATGTATGAACAGTCAAACATACTAAAGCATCACGGGCTGTTGTTGATTGTGAAGATGAGTAGATTTTAAAAACACTTTTATCTCCAGATTTACAGGTTTTCAGCTGAAATAAAGGAAGAAAAGGAGGAAGCAAAGAAATGAAAAATGGAAGTATAGGAAAAAAGGAAGGAAATAAAAGTAGGACGGATAAGAGAAAAGAAGGAAGCAAGGATAGAGACAAGGAAAGAAGAAGAAGTGCGAGGGAAGAAATAAAAAAATCAGGAAAGAAATAAGGTAATAAGGAAGGAAACAAAGAAATAAGACACGAGAAAGGATAGTAGAGGGAAGGGATGAGGAAGGAAAGACATTAGGAAAGAAGGAAGGACAAAAGAGCAAAGGGAAGAAGGCAAGGACAAACAAGGAAGGAGAAAAGACAAACTGAAGGAAAGGAGAAAGGACAGGAAGGAAGTAAGGAAAGATTAAATTAAGAATGATATTAGTGATATGAGCTGTAGGTACTTCTGTAGATAAATGTAATTATTTTTCATCCTCCACTTGTGCAACAGTTAGTCAAATAGACACACACACACACACACCCTCTCATACTCTGAGTACCATTTGTTTACATCACCCACATTTCCCAACAGTACAGTGAGTNACACCCTCTCATACTCTGAGTACCATTTGTTTACATCACCCACATTTCCCAACAGTACAGTGAGTGAGACAATAAAGCAATAATAAGAGATCATCCATAACTCTTCTTCTATCTAATATAAACACACACACACACACACACACACACGCAGGAAGTGTGAGACAGCTGTAAACCGAGTGTCAGGACTGTTAAACTGAAGAAAACCATATGGTCCTTTAGTGAACAAAGACTTTTTATTATCTCACACACACACACACACACACACACACACACAAAAGTAACAGTGTTCATTATTGTGCCACAATAAAAGACAGCACAATGGAACATAAATGACTTAGCAGTCCGATAGCTTAATTGCTAATCTCTTCTTTTAGGACAGTGTTTATTTCATTAGCCTCATTTGCGCCGATGCTATCTCTCCCTGCTAATTAACTTGTTTGGACTGAATGTCTACCCTTTAATACCAGGAATAAACAAACACATTTGCAGACCACCCCAAACAGCTGCATAAAACAAGACAGAAAGTAATTATTAGGCTACATGATTTATTTTTAAAGGAATAGTGAAGTCCGAGCTTCAGAAACAGGAAGTGTATAGCCTGTGCTCATTTTTTTTAAGAATATGAGGTTAGGTAGCTTTGACGTCGTTGCTGTTTTGCTGGTTCTTACGCTGGGAAAAGCACAGAGCCTCAGATGTGAAGGAAGTCACTTACCATGATGCAATTTTACCACAAATAATGTGTAAGCACAATACTTTCAACCTTTGTTGTTGTTAGCAAGACAAAATGACAGCTACAGCATGTTGTTAGCATTCAAGAGCTGCTGACTGTACCAGCAGCAAAGATTTGTGAGTTACGTTGTTGAATAATTGTCATTTTGACTCGATTTCAAGGTAGCCGCTACGATGCTAGATATAATTATGTACACATGTACCGTAAATGCTTTAATAAAAGAGGTTTCAGAAAAGAGATTTCTGACTTTATCTATCTATAAAGACAGAAATCTCTGTCTGAGGCACCAACATCTCTAGAACCCGAAACTGTATGAAGCTGAAATTCAGCAGGTTTATTGCTCAGGACCAAAGGACGTGTAGTGTCGCATACGAAGTTGTTTGGATGAGCGGTTCTCAAATTGAGCTGTGCTGGCAAAAAGTAGTCCACGTGTGGCAGGATACGCTCTGGGCGTGGCAGGATATGTTCGGCTCCAGGCCGCAGCGCACACCTAAAGCAGGCACGTTTTCAACAGGCAACGCACTAGTTCAAATAATGGCTGATATCTAATTATACCCAGGGGGCGGAGTCAGCAGGAAGGTTTGATGAATGTCTGTTACTGGTCCAGGCAAATATTAGCATATATCTGCTGCTGCTAGCAGATGACAGCAGCCATGTCTGAAACACCAAACTGCTTTAAACGCTTTCCAGCCGGGTTCGTCCACTGGCGGTGGGACACGTTGAAAGCCGCGGCGAGGCTTGGGTTTCGGTTTCGCTTCACACCACACATCATAAACAGCCATTACAGGGATGCTGCCTTGCTTTCAGCACTCATCCTTCCCAGATTGTTTTAAAAGAAAAGTGAAGGACTCTCATGCTGCGTTCACACGTTGACGGTAGAAAAACCGCCAACAGCAGCGAACTCAGCACCAGACAGCAGGCAACAACGGTAGGCACGGAACTGTTGTTATGGCAACTGGCAACAGAGAATCAACACTGGTGGATGCAACAGCGTTTTATAATTTTGCGCAATGTTTTATAAAACAAGGAAAGCTCTGGCCGTTTTATATGTTCATTTAAATAACCGACAACACGCACATACATGCGGATTCATCCCATTTTACAGGAGTGCAAACTGCTGGAAAAAAATCCATCGGCTAAATTCAAGAACTGAGGATGGATGAAGAGATTCAGAAGATATTTCAGACTGTCGATAACTCAGCTGTCCATCTTTGACTGAGAATATCAACATCCAGTTTGTCTTTGCAGCTGCGGAAAGCAGAAAAAGTTGAAGAATTTTAATCGTTTACGGTACGTTCCGTCTGGCCGTGTGGTGTGTCGACAGAGTTTTCCGTCATCTTCTCATTGAAAAGAACGGACATCTGGTTTTCAGTCTACCGCACACCGCCAACATGTGAATGCAGCTTTACTGTAACATGCTGAGGGAGGCTTTGGTGAGAAGCATGATTATCTAGCTTAATTAGAAACAAGAAAAAATTAGAAAAAAAGAAATTAGAAAAAAAACTGAGGTATCCAGTCCAAGTTTCCTTGTTTTAAATGACCTTTGCCTCTTTAAAACAAATAAAAAGTTCACGGAGGACTGCGCTCATGGAAGCATTTATGCATTTGAGCGTTTACAGCAGCGTTCCCCAACTAGTTTTCCCCAAGGGCCAAATTATGTCAAGCATGCCAAGCCAAGGGCCTACATTACTACCCCNCCCCAAAGCTTTTGCTGGTTCATAAGGTGGTAGTAATGAGCGAGCGCCCTCTGCTGCTGGGTGGTGCTAATAACAACAGAAAACAATTTTATAATTTTTATTTATTTTTTTTATCTGTGTTGCGATTAAATTGTATAAATACTCAATGATGTGTGCAAGTCTGCACAGACTAGATCTATCTATCTATCTATATATATAAATAATATATTTTATTTAGTTATTTATTGGAGAAGTCATCTGAGGGCCTGATAGGACTTGTAGGCCAGATTCGGGGATCCCTGATTTACGGTATACTGCATAATATCTTCATCTTCTTCTTCTTCTTTCCCTTCAGGGGTCACCACAGCGAATCATCTGCCTCCATCTAACCCTATCCTCTGCCTCCTCTTCTCTCACACCAACTAACTTCATGTCCTCTTTCACTACATCCATAAATCTCCTCTTTGGTCTTCCTCTAGGCCTCCTGCCTGGCAGTTCCAACCTCAGCATCCTTCTACCGATATGTTCACTATCCCTCCTCTGTACATGTCCAAACCATCTCAGTCTGGCCTCTCTGACTTTATCTCCAAAACATCTAACATGCGCTGTCCCTCTGATGTACTCGTTCCTGATCCTATCCATCCTCGTCACATATGGCATAATATCGTAAATGCTCAAATAGCAGCCGGGCCTCTAAACTGCACAGAGAACCAGGCCTTTAATTTCAGTCAGGCTTTTATTAGAGGCAGGCCTTTATTTCTATTTTAAGATAGATAATAGCTAGATTAGCTAGAGTGTATAATACAATTCAATCCAACACAGTAGACCTGTTCTGCAGCTTAACCCATGGTGCATTTTTTTGTGCTGATTCAGCTCGACAGCAATTCCTCGGCCAGATTTTGCTGCTGTTGTTTTGAATTTTATGAATACAGGAGACATACATGNACAGCAATTCCTCGGCCAGATTTTGCTGCTGTTGTTTTGAATTTTATGAATACAGGAGACATACATGAAGGGGTTTTGCCTCTTAGCATCGCTGCTAACCTGAAGACATCAAAATGACAGAGAGTTTAGCAAACGCGACGCTGGACTCCTGAAAAATGTAACGCCACAAGCAGAAAGAAGCGTAATTGCCCTTTACAAGCCCATTTCCTATTCCCAGCGTTTGGTTCTTCAGGTGGAGATGTTACATAAGATGCGATTGGAGAAGTCTGGAAGCTTTGTTTTAATCTTTGGTGTTAATCTATCATCTTGCTGCGTGGCGGCGAGGGCGGTTTGTCCGTGTCAGGCTTGGTTAGTTGCACTGTGAAACTGCTTTCTATCCAGCGTGAGTCTGCAGCAAAAAGGAAGCCAAGAAAATAAATGAACGAAGGAAAGTATGAAGGTGTGTGTGTGTGTGTGTGTGTGTGTGTGTGTGTAAGGCAATAAATAAGGCTGATGGCGAGAGGCAAAATGGTGGATAAAGATTTTTAGCTGTGATTTAAAATAAATAAAATCCAGCTGAATTCCCTAAATTGGTATTTTTACAGTCAAAATCTTCCCAACTCAAAGTATTTAAGCTTTAACTATCTGACCAGTTAGTTTTATTACACAGTTCTTATTTTCTGTCTAATTCTTCATTCTTTAGCTACTTTTTTGTATTTTCGTGTATTTTTTATGCATAAATATATTTTAAATTGTCAAAGCTTTCCTTCTTTTTATTAGAATGTCTCAGAGAGGTAGAGGTATAGAGGCATATGTTTAATAGTTTGTGTGCTTATCTCATTGTTAGCGAAAAGGAAAATGATTTTTTTATCTTCTTTGCCACTCTTAGGAAAGATAGAAATGGGAAAGGAGGAAAAGAGGATATGTTAGACACACAAAGAGTAAAAAAGAGAAAAAAGTGTGTGTTTGATGGTTTGTGTAATCGTATCTATGTGATTGGCGGTAAAAGAAACATGATTTTTTTTAATCTCATTCCTCAGCGCTAAGAGGGAAAAAGTGGGATGTAATAGAGAAAAAGAGAAAAGACAGAGAAAATGAACGAGTAAAACTGTGTGTATGTGTGTGTGTGCAAACAAGGTGTGTAAGGAAGCAAAGTGATAAAGACGCGGTAAAAGACAGTGAGGAGAAAAGAGAGGGAGTGATTAGAGAGAAAAGTGAGGGCTGTGAACTACTGAACACTATATCTGGCCGTGTGCAGCCGTCTGCACGCGGGGCTCTGAACCTATTTATATTCAGGACGATTACACTGTTTTTCAAATCCTTCAGCGCTGAATGCTTTTTGCTCTCTGACACCAACAGTTACAGCCAGGATGAAAACACCAACAGCAGCAGCAAGGAGGCCCGAGCTCTTTGTCTGCTCAGACGGCAGCATTATCTACCTGGAAGACATGTTGACGCTGGTAGTCCTGGAGCTTTTCCTGCCTTTTTAAAAAGATTTTTTACTGCTGGTGGCATTTACTGTATATATGAGTATAAGCCGAGTTTTATTACCGAATTTCACAATGCAAATCAGGGGTCGGCTTATACACGAGAAATTCAAATTTGATCCCAGAGAAGGAAATTTCCAGGTGGAAATACTACCCATTACCACTAACCATGGAAAACAGCTTAAATCATACCTTAGAATGAGATATTTCCTGACGAAACATCTTATTCAGCACAGTAAGCTTTGTTCTGATTGGTCAGTTATGGTAATCAGCTGCTGAAATAAATATCATGTTTAACGGTACCGATGTTAGAGCCATTTCTTGGTTAATTATCAAATGTTTAAAATATTTTATTTGGGAAAAGTGAAATAAGTTATTATTTTTGGTCTTCTTTTATTAATCTTTTATTAGTTTGATTTTGAAAATAAATAAGTTACGGAAAGAACAAGAGCGCGATGTTATCATTCCGGTGTGAGTCAGGAAGAGAAGCCCCGTTAAAGCGGTGAAGTTTTAAAACAGCCGCCACAACCGGTACGTGGATTATTTTCAGAAAATCACCGGAATACTATGACAACACCCAGAAAAACAGATAATCTGCTAAACAAATAAACTGATGGAACAAAATCAGGGTCGGCTTATAGTCCAGTGTATACGGTAAGTGTTTTTGACTCATCCGTCAGTCAGCTCTGTGACATCTTTTCTTTTGATTTCTGTTTGAGGAAATGTGACTTTCTGTGAATTAATGTCTTTTGTGGTTAAGCCATGGTCATGGAAGGATTATCACGACCACACCATCTCGCCACGGGCCCTGACCTCCACACGCAAATAATACACGCGTGTCTGTGCCCTCTCTAAGCACACAGAGTTTAGTCACACAGCACAGAGCAATCCACAACCTCACAGCATGCATTACTTCAAAATTATACAGTATTTTGCATGTTAGCATGTTAGCATCCAGGTTATCCTCAGATGGCAGTGCTGCTAACAGTAGCATCACCTTCCACCTGTTTTTTGGTGAGAAATGTTGAAATAGAGTTTATTTGTTGTAGCAAAGCGGCATCTTTACCTTCTTTTTCTTTTTTGAGTTTACATTTTGTCGACCCGCTAGGCGCACGTTTCTCCATGTTGACAGCGAAACTGACATTTGACCTTTAGCCTATGTCATTATGTCATTTAGCAATCAGCTAATTTATAAGACATTCTAACAATTTCATAATCATACTACATTTTCAAAATCACATTTACTCCAATTTTAAAAACAAAAATACTTTACACGTTAAAAAAATAAATTAAAAAAAAGATAATAATAAATCTTAAGGCCAAGGGCTCCTATTGGCTCCAGGGCCTGGACATGTGCTCACATTGCCCATGCGGTAATCCACCTACGGCCATGGTGGCTATCAGTAGCTGTGCTAACTACCAGTTTTTACCTATTAATGCAAAACTCATCACTTCCTGTGCTGCAGGGGATTTTTTTTCCTCAGGAAAGAGCTACTAGAAGGTTTATTAATGCATCTGGATATAGTTTGTTTCTATTATTAAAAGTATTAACAGTTAGCACTGTTGGAAGCTAGCTTGGCCGTTTGTGGAGTTAGCACGTGTCTGCATGGCTTTGAATGAATGCAGATTAAAGTCTAAATTGCTTGTAGATAAGAGTTTCAATGAATTAATCTGCCTGTCAGTATGTTTTACCATGTTAACTCTTTCATTATACTCAGATTAAAGCAATAAATAGATTTTTTAAGAAGTCATATATACACACTAATTAGACTGAACCACCGTGTATCACAGTAAGTTTACTCCAAATAACAGATTATATTATTGTAAATTAATTTATTCCGGCATGGAATTATTATTTAGATTTTCTTAGGCATGTTTATGGAGAAGAAATTAAATACTTTCACTTTTGATACTAGAGTGAAATTTGACTGCTTATACTTCTTTACATTAAATAAATTTTGATTGCAGAACCAGATAACGGAGTATTTCTCATTGTGGTATTACTACCTTTACTTCAGGATCTGAGCATTGGTCCCATTTTTAAAAAGAAGTTGAAGACCTATCTTTTTAATCTTGCTTTTAAATCAGAGTAATTTGCTTTACACTGTCTTTGTATTCTATATGTTCTATTTTATATGTTTATATTTATATTTTTATTGTGGTTCTCACTGCTTTTGTTTTATGTATGTGTTGTGTGTGCATACATGTGTGTGTGTGTATGTATATGTGTGTATATGCAGATTTATTTTAAACTATCACTTTGATCTAATATCTAATGTTGTGTTATGGTGCTGTATATGTTCTTATTATATATATTTATGCACTCTCATCCTTTATTTTTATTATGCTTCTTCTGATTATTTGACTCTTCATGTCATGTAAAGCACTTCGAGCTGCATTTCTGTATGAAAGGTGCTATGCAAATAAAGGTTATTATTATTATTATTATTGGTTAGAAAAAAAAGTAAAAAGTAGAAAGTTGAAGCTAAAATTTTCCGTGCAGGTCATATTCCCTGAACACGTGAAGCAGCTTTTGCGTATGCTGCCGTGACAAGCATTGAAGCTAAGAGCATCAGTTAATGCCTGAGATGTAAAGTGTGCACGTCGGCTCTCGCTCGTGATTTACCGTGCATCAAATTAAATGCGTGGACAATGCAGTCTAATCCATGAGTCCATAAACTCCGAAGCAATCACCCTCTCAGGATTGCAGCACTCAAATCAGCGCATCTCATCAGCACACTTGGTCGCTGACACTCGAGGGCAGCTTCCAGTTTCAACGCTTGATGGATGGGATGGCGGGGAGGGTGAAGGGCGGCGAGCTCCAATCAGGGGGGGTTTATCAATGGGCTACTTCCTGAAACATCTGCCACCTGGTTATCCATCATCAGATGACCAGGGAAGCCATCAGAGGGAATGATGGGATAAGCTGTAGAAGCATGGCAGGGGGCAGGCACGAAACAACACCTTTTGAGGTTTTCATCAGGGTATTTTGTCGTTTTGGGATGGAAGTGAAGCAGGAGTGGCTGCGTGCACTTTGATAAGGACAGTATTCTACGGTAATAAATCAGCGATGTACGAGGGCGATAAGAGAAGGGCTGATGGGTTTCCGTGCGAGCGCCTCAGGAATACTGTACGACGATGTTTATCTGGCGTATCTGAGCTGTGGAGTTTGTTTCCTGGGAAGCAAACATCTACAGCTCTGAGGACAAATCTCATTCAATATGAAACGTGGATTCTGAGATACTGTACGCTGTGTAATCATTTTACAGCGGAACTCTTTTAGTTTCTGAGTATCATTCAGGAAAGTAAAAACTATCAGGCAGAGAAAGAGAAAGAAAGATGCTGAGCTGTTTGTTTTTTAACAGAACTGTGAGGCTGAGATTTAATCTTTACTGCTGAAGAATTTGAAGAATATTCAATGTTTTGACACAACAAACACTGTAAACACATGCAGGTCTAATATTTTTACATATATGTGTAAACTACAATGTATGACATGCAAATGCTGGAATAACATCCTGTATATGGCCCGTGTGGGAAATATATCACCATTCAAAACTAATATTTTTATATAAGGATAAATATACCGTGTCACATCATTATATTACACATAAATGCTAATTCTACCTTCATATCTACATTTTAGCGGTTGATGCTAAATATGTATGTGACCTTTGCATAGATGTGACCAAGATCAGTTGTGAATGAGACATATTAAAGGACCATACCACCCATTTTGCATGTTTGAGCCTTATATATTCAATTTTCATACATGTAACGTTACTGACAATCATTTCCCAAAGCATACTGCTGGAACGGTGAATTAAAAATGTTTTTCCTACCTTCCAGACCTCCATTGGTTTCAGTTCATTCTGCTATTAAAATCAACTTGTTGATACTGTAAACGTTCTTGGGATAGGTAATCCATCATCACCAACAAGACGTGTATTCAGGTTTTTTTAGAAGTTATGTAATTTTAGTGTTTAAGCTCAATAAAAAGCGTGGAGTGAATGTATGCCTCCACCGGGGAATATAGTCCCAAAAGAAGACCTGCGTTTATGGAAAAATTTAAAGGACCGTGACTTCATAAGGCTGTGTAACTATTAGCAGGAGAAACATGGATTTTTAAGGTGGGTGTATCACTTGAATATTTGATTTTGAAAGATTAAGAGATTTAGCAAAATATCAGGAAAGCTGAAATACGGTTTTATCCTTTGGGAAATGATTGTCAGTAACGTAACATGTATGAAAACTGAATATTAGGCTCAAACATGCAAAATGGTCCTTTTATATTGAAAAATCTTATTTTCATGTATTCACATAAATGAGTTAAATATATATATGTGTAAATCATACACATATATTAACTGTATATTCAGAGGTGCTGCATGCCATATATATTCTATATTCTGCTGGTGATGCATTGGTGATCTATTTATGTGTATCTTTTGTTGTATTTTTGGTTTTGGTTGTTTCTTACAGTACTGAGTTGATAATGGGTATTTTATAGCTTTGTACTAATGTTATTTTATCAGATTTTAGGTATTTTTTAACATCTGGAGATGAATGATGACTGCAGATGAAAATTAGCCTCTTGGGCTAACTCTGCTCATTTACAGTTTGTTTGCTGTTAATCAATGAGCACTGTCCTTGAAAAATAAACTAATGAATGAAATATGCTTTATATATGACCATAAATACAACATATTTACCTCCCTCTGGTTTAATGTTTATATGTCAGATTTCCACGTGGATTCTATCTATTTGAAGCATATCGCTGCATGGTTAGCGTGCTGCGTTTGGCTGTCTGCTCGGCTCAGAGCGATGCAGCGGCGTTTGGTGCGATCGCTCCAGATGCTGCCTGGCGTGTAACTAATGAGTCGTGTTTCACCTCAGGTCAAGTCTGAAGCTTCTGCTGGAGCTTTGAAGCTTGTTTACCCTCCTGCCTGATGCCCATGAGGCCTCCCACTCCCCCCTCGCTGCATACCTGCCACACAAATTAAATATCTATGCTGGAAAATTACAACAGCTTCAAGATGAAAGCGCTGCCTTCAGGTAACGTTCCATAATTGAAATGTCGCATGTATGTAGCTTGTTAAAAGAACATACCAGTGATTTTGTATGTTTGATCCCTAAGAACGCAACCTGGTGACACGTTGTGTTACTGTTATATGACTGGAGCTGTATATTTTAGAATTGTTTTTCCTACCTTCCAGACTACTATTTCCAGTATGCTCTTAAAATCAACTTGTAGAGACTGGAAACATGCTTGAAATACATAATCCTTCACAGATTGCTCTTATTTTTTGTCAAAGTTGCCTAATTTAAAACCGATCCAACACAGCTGCAGGGAAGAAAATGTATTTCTCCGCCAAGAAATATAGTCCCAGGAGAAGACAGCTTTTGCAAAGAAACTAAAAACCACTGTATCTTCTACAACTGTATGCAAGTTTTAGCAGGCAAAATGCTGAATTTTAAGGTGGGTGCATCACCTGCACATTTGATTTTGAAAGATTAGGTGCTTTAGCAAAATAACAGAAAAAACTGGTTTCTGTTTTAGAACATAGTTGGCAGTAACGTAACATGTATGCAGGTAGTATTTATTGGGCTTAAATATGCAAAATAACAGGTATGATCCTTTACAATTGAAAACAAATGCATAGTTTACAAAAAGAAAAATAAGTCTAATATTTATACACATGAACCGTTCCCACTGAGTCCGTATTTCCAGGTAGACAGCAATTTTCTGCCATGTGTTTTGCATCATTTCTGTTTTCTTACATCCACTGTTCTGCTTCTTGTCAAACAAATCTGCGTGTTTAGACTCTTGAAGGTCTATTTGTACATTAAATCACATAAACAGCAACTTCCCGAATAAATATAGATGTTTTCATCATGTCACCATCCCAAACAATATGTAAAACCAAGCTGGCACAGACGCCGAATCCATCACGACACGTTTCTGAAGATCGGCTTCCTGCAGCGTATAATGTGGAATTAATGGCTTGTGGGTTACGTAAGAGAATTTCCTGATAGCGTGTCTTATTTCCTTTGACATCTTGATGAAGCGTGGGATCTTGTGTATCTGAGACGGGCTGGAAAAGTTCACCGGATGAACGAAGCAGTTTGTCGATACTCTTGTCACTTTTCTGAAGGAACTCCAAGTAAAAGTTGACGGAGCACAGAGACGTTCACGAATCAGCAAAACCTGATGTGGGAGAGGAAGTCGGTGACATGTCAACATCTGCTGCCAGCGTCGCCTGACATCTGATGCTGCAGCTACATGACAGATTTAATGTTTACAGCATTTTAAAGGACCATACCATCCGTTTTGCATGTTTGAGCCTAATATATTCAGTTTTCATACACGTAACGTTACTGACAATCATTTCCCAAAGCATACTACTGGAACGGTGAATTAAAACTGTTTTTCCTACCTTCCAGACCTCCATTGGTTTCAGTTCATTCTGCTATTAAAATCAACTTGTTGATACTTGAAACGTTCTTGGGATAGGTAATCCATCATCACCAACAAGACGTGTATTCAGGTTTTTTTAGAAGTTATGTAATTTTAGCATTTAAGCTCAATAAAAAGCGTGGAGTGAATGTATGCCTCCACCGGGGAATATAGTCTGCAGGGACACTCGTAGGGAAAGAGATTTATCTTAATTTTTTTTTTTTTTAAGTACCACATATACTCAGGTGTAAGCCAGGTTTTCACTACCAAATTTCACACACAAATCAGGAGTCGGCTTATACACAAGAAATTCAAATTTGATCCCAGAGAAGGAAATTTCCAGGGGTGAAAATACTACCCATTACCACTACCCATGGAAAATAGTTTAAATCATACCTTAGAATAAGATATTTCCTGACTAAACATCTTATTCAGCACATTTCGGGGCGGCCAGTAAGCTCTGTTGTAATTGGTCAGTTACGGTAATCAGCTGCTGAAATAAATGTTTACTGGTACGTGGATTATTTTCAGGAAATCAGAGGAATACTATGACAATACCCAGAAAAACAGGTAATTTGCTAAATAAATAAATTGATGGAACAATATTGGGGGTTGATTTATATACAGGTTTCTTTAAAAAATCTAAATTTGCAGGTCAAAATCGGGTCAGCTTATACATGAGTATACACGATAAACTCATTTGTTGAGGTTGGAAGGACATGTTGATCTTTGATACAAACACAAAGATCAGCTGAAATAAATAAGTCACTGCTTATCCCGCCGCGCCACCAACAAGCACCAATAACATCAGAGAACCGAAGGATTTCACAATACTGCAAGAAATATCAGACCCCCTTTTCCCCGAAACTCGCCCCCCAAGACCCCATAAACTATTCTCATACTGAAGCTTTTTACCTTCGCAACCACCAAACGATGAGGTGATCGTCTCTATGACCCACGTCCATTCTAGGTCAGAACCAGGACAATAATTCTACCCCAAATNCCCCCCCACACACACACACAAACTCAGAGGCTTCATTACAAGTCGCCACAGAAATGCAATGTCTAAGATGGACAGAGGAGAAGAGAGCGGCAGGAAGCTCAAAATCAGATGAAAATAAAATGTCAAGGAGGATTTCAGGGGATTTGCAGCAGCAAATTCAAGGTCCATTGCCAAAGGTGTTATATATGTGAGAAATATGTGTGAGGCATTCAGTCTTGACCTTGCAATGCCGAATCCTATTTCCCTTTGGCTGTTGCCCGGCAACATCACCTTGACAGCAAGAAACCGGCCAGAGAGAGAGAGGGAGATGGAAAGAGAGGGATAAAAACAGAAACAGGTCTCACACAGGCTTGGAAGACCCTTTGCTTACAAAACTCACGCTGCCATTTGTCCTTCGAGAAGTATGATTAACAGGGATTTTTTTTCAGGCCTCATGGGATGGGGCAAAGGTCAGAGGGCAGCCAATAGCATCTCTGGCCTCCAGTGATGGCAGTTTAGCAGCTTTAATCTGAAAGAAGTTACGGCCTCCACTTGTATTTGACCCCGGGGAAACAGCAGGGCGGTAGGTAGTCAAGATCAAAGTCGTCCTGCAGGACACTGGACATATGGTCTGGGATGAGTCTTCAACCCCCCAATAAACATGATGTAATATCTATGTGAGCCTGCAGTTGACCCTCCGGGGGTCCAGCCTCTTCACCTCTGAGTCCCAGCACGGCGAGGCTTTGTTTTTTTCATCAGCTTCAATCAAAGAGGAAGAAAATGATTGAGTGGCTCGTAACTCCCATTGAAGCATTTAATAGAAAGAAGAGGACGGCGTACACAGGAGATGGAGGAGAACCTTGAGGTGATAGATCCTCAGGGACCGTCTGTAATCGCAGTGTGGCTATTTTTTTTTTTGTTTTTTTTCCATTGACAGCAGAAAGAGCTGCTGCCGTTACTTAAACTAAAAAACACTTAGTGGCATTGTAAATACATATGATACTGACAGGAAACCAATGGTGGGCAGTCAGGGCCAGCAAAGCCTTCTCTGCTGGCCTAGAGATTGTCAGAATCATCAAATTATGTTTTTATAACTTAATATATATTTTAATTAATGCTATATGTATTTTGCAAAGTTCGTTCTCATCAGTTTTGTTATTAACGTCATTTCATCAGTACTCTCTCCCTCAGTCTCGCTGCTTCCAGTGCAGCTCATAGAAATTAGAGCTGTTATCCAATCAGATTTTCCCCCTGTGCTGTCTCCAGGTAAAAAAAATCTAGCCTGAGGCCTTCAGAATCTCACTGAATCCCCTCTGCTGTTCAAGCAAATGGGACGATGTTGTTGATTGTCATATTCTTTAACCAATCAGATTTCAAGTTTGCCACGTTGGGCGTATTCTTTTATACGTCAGGGCCTTCTAGCTAGCCTTGGCCTACATCACAGATCACATCTTGAGATAATGTACTTTTACCTGCATAAAGTGTGAAATAATGTACTTTCACCTGAGGAAAGTACTTGAGATAATGCACTTTTACCCGTGTAAAATACTTGAGATAATGTACTTTTACCTGAGGAAAGTACTTGAGATAATGTATTTTGTTTTCCAGTTGTGTAGAAGTCTATGTACCAAAGACAAGCATGCAGTTTTTTTTCTACATAGATCTCCTGTGTGTGTGTGTATGTGTGTGAGTATTAAAACTTGAAATACTCCTTTAAATACAGTTTGTTGACAGAAAAAAAAAGTAGTTTTTCCTTGTAAAAATATTTTGTATGCTGCAGGCTTTTGCTAAGACAGGATCAGAAAATAAGAGAATCCGTATCAAGGAAGGCAGACAGCTTTATCTATATTATATCCATAACTGCAGCATTCATGAGAGATGGGAGCAGGCTTTTATTTTGATGGAGGATAAATGGACGGAATCGTGCGCTGCATGTTAAACAGCCTCGCTTCAAAAATGTGACAGTAGTGAAATTCAGTGTGAAGATGAGCGGAATCAAACGCTGACTGACAGTGATTATCATGAAGACAAAATTTCTGCTCTGTAAAGGCGCGAGTCATTTATTCATCCCAGTGCAGCCAAACACCATCAGCATTCATCAGAGCCTGCAGCCAAACCAAAGCAAAGCCTTTTAATCCTCAGAGAAAATAGCTGTTTGTGTTGAGATCTTACTGAGGGACGTATTATAATGTTTCTATGTTCTTATTTTCATTTAAGGGTGGATTCTGAAACCTTCACAATGCTTTAATCTGCAAAAAAAGACTCTGATCCTTTGATCCTTCTACTCTCCCTTGCTGCAGAATCACACTGAGTGAAAACAGCCTGTTTTAAATATAAAACCCTGCTCTGTTCTGATTGGCCTGCTGCATCAGGCCAGAGCTGAAAAACTGCGAATTGCTCAAAATAAAGCTGCATGTTGTGCCTTGCGTTGCTCTTACAGAGCTAATGTAGCTAACATGTANTTGCTCAAAATAAAGCTGCATGTTGTGCCTTGCGTTGCTCTTACAGAGCTAATGTAGCTAACATGTATGATGTCTGGGCTGGCTAACTGTCAGACAGAGATCCACCTACGCTCTGCTACGTTTAATCAGAAATATACTGGTGACAAGAACACCCAAACTATTATATCAACGGTTATTTTCTCAGTTTTTTCACCACAGTTATCAAACACGATATGCGATAGAAAAAAGGTTCAGGTTACCTAAATCAAAAACAGATACGTTACAGAGCACAGTAATGTACAGAGCCATGTCAGCTGGAACTCACTGCCGGTGCATATAATACAAGAAAATAATAAAGATCGGTTCAAAACTTTCTTAAAACAGCATCTGAAAGGACAGCAGTAATCTGATGTAATGAACTGAGNTCGGTTCAAAACTTTCTTAAAACAGCATCTGAAAGGACAGCAGTAATCTGATGTAATGAACTGAGATAAATGTACTTTATACTGAACCCTTAGATTTCTTATTTTATGTTTGACATCTTGCTGAAATGTGAGAATTGTCTCTTCAGATTTCTTTTGTTTTTTTGAATTATTAATTTTAGGAAATGGAGCTGTTTTGTGTGTTTTGTGGTGTGTTGTATATATNGTTTTTTTGAATTATTAATTTTAGGAAATGGAGCTGTTTTGTGTGTTTTGTGGTGTGTTGTATATACTGTATGTATTGTGTGTGTGTATTCTGTATGTGTGTTGTATATATTCTATGTATTGTGTGTGTATTCTGTATGTGTGCTGTATATATTGTATGTATTGTGTGTGTGTGTGTATTNGTTTTTTTGAATTATTAATTTTAGGAAATGGAGCTGTTTTGTGTGTTTTGTGGTGTGTTGTATATATTGTATGTATTGTGTGTGTGTATTCTGTATGTGTGTTGCATATATTGTGTGTGTATTCTGTATGTGTGTTGTATATATTGTATGTATTGTGTGTGTATTCTGTATGTGTGTTGTATATATTGTATGTATTGTGTGTGTGTGTGTATTCTGTATGTATGTTGCATATATTGTATGTATTGTGTGTGTGTGTGTGTATTCTGTATGTGTGTTGGACCCCAGGAAGAACAGCCAATGCGTAAGCTGGTGCTAATGGGGATCCTAATAAAGAAAGAAAGAGAGGAAGCTAACATGGCAGAAACATGGCAACAATTTGCTAGCTAGCCTCGCACTTTGTGGGTGTGTAAAACCAGGTGTGTAAATTCAGTGTGTTAAATCGTGATGTCGTCCATCAGAAATGAAGCTTTCAGGACGTTTGCTACCTCTGGATTCGGCTGATGCCAAGCTCAGACTTGCACAACTTCAGAAATCGATTCAAAATCACAGAAACTGTTAAAATTACACAACAATCTTTCATATGTCTTGACAAAATTGTGCTGCACACAATACACAACTAGCAGACTAAAATAAAAAAAACAAAACACGAAACCGCAAACAAGAAATTAAAATACGCAAAATTTACCAATATGGACCCAAACAAGAAAGAGCTGCTAGCAGTTTAAGTAGCATATGTGCTATTTTATAATGAATAAAGATTATTTTGCTGCTTCACGCTCTCATTGGCTATCGCTCATTGCCGTGTTAAGGATTTGTCATCGTTCAAATCAAATCTTGAGGCAAAAATTTCAAACATGCTTGAGAATGTCGAGGCATCTGAGACGGCTCAGAAACTGGATCAGGAGCTGGACTGTCGGTGACGGGGACAAGTAGCGATTTGTCTCCGATTGTCTTTGGATTTTTGGACCCAGATCAGAAAAATCTGTAACTGGAAAATCGTCTTGCTTTGGCCTTACTGGATGCATTTTTAATGTCAGATTCAACGCATACTTCAAAATTATTAGACGAGAAGAAACCGTAACTATTATATTTTTTTCATTATACTTCGCAGTATAATACCATAAAAAATAAAGAGAAACAGATTGAATCGTGGCATTTTGAGCAAACTTTGTTTTGAGGAGTTTATTATATCAGCTGACGCAGCAAACACGATGTTCTGCATCCTCCACTTTACCTTTAGAGACAATCACAACCAGCCGAGTCAGCAAACTGCAGAAAGGAAACAAAAAAGTTCAGGAAGCACTTTCCACGTCAAGAGAGCTCTAACTGTGAAATGAACTCTAGCGAGGAGCGGGGTTAAGCGGGCGGCAGAGGTAACACACTGTACCGCGCTTTGCATGACAAAATCAATGGAACCGACAGATCTGGCGTCAGAGCAGATGTGAGGCAAAGGTTAAATGTCAAAGCACCGCGAAGCGTTGAGTCACTGAGGGAGATGTTAGGCAGCAGCATGCGAGCTTCATGTCATTACCGAGCCAGAAGAAAGGTCAGCGCGCTACAAAATGACTCGCTGGATCAGATCTGAGTGTTTAATATTGCAGATATTCCTTATTAAGATGGTGGATCCCCCCCCAATGAATTATAAGATAAATCTAGGATGTCGTGCTTTGATTAAAGTTTTAAGATGATTAAAGAAGATTATGCAGAAGCAGTCTGGCTTTACCCCAATCTTTGCTTTTTTTTTTTTTTTTTTTTTTAAATACTGAATAGTTTAACCTGTCAGTCCTTTTCTTCAGTGATCTTATGCTTAAGATATTTATTTTTCTTAGTACATCAGCTTAATGTTTCATTTTAGGATCAGAGTTTACAGTACAGAATTTATTTTTTTAACAAAGAAGAAAAAAGAAAAACAGAAATGAGGAAAAAAGTGAGAAAATTTAAAAAATGATTCATATTTGTGCAGAAAGATGCAGATTTTCAGATTTGTGATCTCTGTGTTCCTCAGAAATGGTTTTTAATGCATCTAAATGAATATTTTATTTAAATTGCTTAGATTGAGAAGTCTCTTTTTAAGGTTATTATTCAGAGTTCACACTTTTTTTGGTGCAGCATTCGTTCTGCTCTTCTTCCCCTTGGATCACTATTTGTATTTGACACGTGTAAATGAAATCATCGTTTGCAGCTGAGCGCCGCGATTTCTCAGTGAAATCAGCTGTGGGAGGGAGGAGCTTAACTTCCATCTGATCCTCGTCATTCCAGCAAAACGGTGAGAATCTGTGGGAAGCATAATGTCAGACTGTGATATATTTCTTGAATATAAGTGCTAAAGTCGTGTGCAGGGACCTTTTTTTTTTAAAAACTCCTCTCCAAAACACCAACATGGGATGTACTGAGTGAATAACTTTGAGTCAAATAAAAGTTTGAGAAGAGAAATCCGCCTTTTGAACTGCTGACATAACGTATAAAACTTTGAGATGTCACAAATAAACAGTTATTTGGTTTAAAGGACCATATCTGGCCATTTTTTTTTGAGCCTAATATATTAAATTTTCACACATGTAATGTTACTGACAATCATTTCCCAAAGCATACTACTGGAATGGTGAATTAAAAATGTTTTTCCTACCTTCCAGACCTCCATTGGTTTCAGTTCATTCTGCTATTAAAATCAACTTGTTGATACTGTAAACGTTCTTGGGATAGGTAATCCATCATCACCAACAAGACGTGTATTCAGGTTTTTTTTGGAAGTTATATAATTTTAGTGTTTAAGTGCAATAAACAGTGTGGAGTGATCTGAAAATGCTGCCTAGTGGTGCATTCATGTGCTGTAGTGAAGAACTGACAACAGGAAGCATTTTCAGAGCTTTCCACACTTTTTTATTGTGCTTAAACGCTAAAATTACATAACTTTGAAAAAGCTTTATGAAGTCCTTTAAATTTTTCCATAAACGCAGGTCTTCATTTGGGACTATATTCCCTGGTGGAGGCATACATT
>VXCM01006038.1:0-29944 GCA_014773175.1 Lucifuga dentata
TTCGCTGTGGTGACCCCTGAAGGGAAAGCCGAAAGGAAAAGAAGAAGAAGAAGAAGAAGAAGATCTGACCTTCATTTTATATTGTCATCATTCTTTGTAAGTCTGTCCTGGACAAGCTGCAGGATGGCATCAGATACAGTACATTAGATGCCTCTTATCTACCATGCAGTGAAGTCCATCAAAAATTCTATTTTTTTTACTCTAAATAATGAATTATGGTGAAAACTGATTCAGAATTAATGTTCAGTCTATTAATTTTAGGATCACTTTTTCCACATTAGCAGTTCATATTTTGTTTCTGTAACTATTATATCATAACAACAATCAAATTTGCTAAAATTTCTGATTCATTGTGTTGCTTACATAAAAACACTGACGACCTCATAATTTTATTTTAAAGAGAACAGATATATTCAGCTATGTATAATAAAGTAGTTTACATGTGAATTTACTGGCCTTGTGGAAATTTGTGTACCCTGAGATCTGTATTGTGTTTTGTTTTGTTTTCTGACAGCAGAAAGTAGTGGTGTTTTTTTTTTAATGTGTACCAGTGCAGCATGAACTGAATCTTATGCCAACTCTCTCAGGTTCATCCTTCCCAGTCTGAGTGAGTGTTCCACAGACGATGATGTGGCCATGCAGCTGATAAAGCACACTGAAGACTTTGAGAAGTATCTTCACTACATGGTTGGACAAGTGCAAGCAGAGGCCTGCGTTACTGACAAGGCTGTCCAACAGTATTCCAAAGTATTCAAACAAAATCCCTCAGAATTTGAACATGAATATTAAGCGTGAACTCTGTGTAAAGTTAAGTAAAGTTATCACACCAGTCTAATGTTCTGTACCACACTTCAGGAGTCAGCAGAATCTGGAAAGACTGATGATCCTGTCATGGATGTCCTCACTTTCCTCCAGAGACCAGTGGAGAGGATTCAGACCTACCAGGCTTTACTTAAGGTCAGAAAACAGTTTTATTTTCTAACAGACACAGGGATGAACGTCACCTTTCTCCAAGCCATACAGTCCATCGAGTCCTCAGCTACACTATTGTAATCAGTGAGTGTAAAACTTTTGACACAAAGTGATTGCAAAAACAGGGTCCTCCAATACACCAAAATGGAATATTTGCTTCATCTTATATTGATTTCAACTTAACACTGTCTAAGAATTTATGCTTGTTCTACTGTTACACTCTTTGGCTAGACAAATTAATAGGATGTAAATGGAAGTTTTATTTTTAGGAGTTAATTAAGAACAAAGCAAAGAGCGGCCAGAGCTGCTGTCTACTGGAGGATGCTTTCTCCATGGTGTCCTCTTTACCCTGGAGGTCTGACAACATGCACCAGGTCTCCCTCATTGAAAACTACCCAGCTCCTCTAACCACCCTGGGCGAGCCCATCAGACAGGTAACTNTCCCTCATTGAAAACTACCCAGCTCCTCTAACCACCCTGGGCGAGCCCATCAGACAGGTAACTATGATAACTGAGGTATTCATGTCGAGTTTAGGATCTGTGGAAGTAAAATAAAATAAAATAAAATAAAATAAAATAAAATAAAAATTGTTCCACAATACTGCCAACACTGGTCACCTTTGTAAAAATACAGCAAATATACTATATTTGTAGTGTGTAGCTTGTTTTTTTTTTTTTTTNTTTTTTTTTTTTTTTGTTTTTTTTTTACTTAATCTTGCATCACTGTTGTTCATTTTATGGTTGGGAAAATCTGGGAAATTTTTAGTGGATGTGAGCTCCAAGTGTAATAACATGGTGTGTTTTTCACTTATCTTCTCCCCAGGGAGTCTTCATGGTTTGGGAGGAATCTCCAGAAATTAAAACAGTCTCTAGAGGGCATCAGAGACAAGTCTTTCTCTTTAAAGAATGTATTGTCCTGTGTAAACTGAAAAGAGACACCAGCATGAACAAAGATACCTACACCTTTAAGAACAAAATGAAGGTAATGTCAGTTCTTCTATTTTCCTACTTCTACTAAATAGTAAAAACAAACTTTTCAATACCACACTTGGTCACTTTTAATGAGTCCTGTAGGACTTTTTTTCCCCAATTTTTTGACCAAACTTTGCACTTCCCTGTCCTGTACTCAGCTGAATGATGTGGAATTAAAGGAGACTGTGGGTGGAGATGAAAAGTCTTGGGGGTTATGGCATGAACACAGGGGCTCAGTGCGGAGGTACACACTGCAGGGCCGCACCAGCCTGATTAAGCTCTCCTGGCTAAAGGACCTGAAGGAGTTGCTGCAGTGGTCCAGCCTACCCACTAACAGTGAGCATTTATTTGTTTCTGACTAGTTTTGCAATAGTGGAAATAAAAGCAGCTAAAGGTTGACAAAGAATAATAAGGCATTTAAGTTTTCATGCTTTTTCTGTTTTAAAATTGTGTGTGTGTGTGTGTGTGTGTGTGTGTGTGTGTGTGTGTGTGTGTGTGTGTCTGTGTGTCAATAGGCCCACCAGTGTTTGAATTACTGCTGTCTGACTGCACAACAAAGATAGGACAGACAATTAAACTGACCTGCAGGGTCACAGGATCACCCAAACCAGTAGTGAACTGGCTCAAAGGTAAGGAAAAAGCTTATTTAAATACATAATTGTACCACTTTACTTTTGCGTCAGAGATATGCCATTACAGCGCTATTACTAATAACACATTGTACTACTGTTGCTGTTGCTGTATTTTTTCCCCTGATTTTATCCAAGTTCTACCGAGCATGTTTGTTTCTTTGTTGAAGCACCATTTTACATTATTAGAATCACACAAATTCACACTGTATGTTTGGTTTGTTTGATTGATGTCACTTCTTAGATGGTCTTCCTTTGGAGGATGACCCTCATCACATCATCACCACAGATCGCACAGGCACCTGCAGTCTCATCTTGGATGGACTCGTGGCAGAGGACTCGGGCCAGTATGTGTGTCATGCTTCTAGCTCCATGGGCAGTGCTGGCACTCTGGCAAAGGTTGTGGTGCAGGGTGAGTATGTGTGCACTGCTGAGCTAAAGTGGTTTGTTACAGTAAAAGAACAGGTGTAAATAAAAAACAACCACACTACTCTGCAGAGCTTTACAGTGCTGTGTCCACTGTCCACCATGTGGTGATGTTCAAAGGTGTCCTGAGGATCTAAGCTTGATGCTGACATGGTGATGGGTACAGAATCCTGTTGATGGTAAAGGATATGACATGGATATTTTGAAATTTGTCAGGTCATAATATGAATGGCATTGTTTCTCACTCTCCTCACTGGGATCCCACTAATTTTGAGAGGGCTCTGTTGCCTACCTCCTAAGTCTAAATTCAGTATTCAGGACCATATTTTTACTAGCACCACTCTGTCAGGTTACTTTAAACTAGCTGTGCTAATGTTGCACGATAAAGAAAATGAGTATCATCAGGTTGGGAGGAATTGAGTTATTATGCTGTTTCTATTGCTTTTATAAACCAGAATGAGCCTTTACTCAATTGGAGATGCATTTAATGGAAGACATTGTGTTTACTTCATTAGCTTTATGTACTGTCAATAACAACGAGTCATCAAGTTGTTATCGTGCACAAAATGATGTTGGTGTATCCAGTGTGTACATATATCACAGCTTATGAGCAAATGCTGTTCATAGATTTTTATGATGCCGCAGTGGAAAATGGGAGATCATGAGTGTAAATAGACAATTGAATAAGACACATAATCATCAAACAGTTTAGTTTATCCCCTTAATTGTTAAGGCAATTAAGTACTATAAACATATAATAATTAATTATTACAAACACTGTGGCTCTCCCTCCGAATCAGGTACAGTATTATTTCATTTCTCTACACCTACAATATATTTGACACAGACATTTTAAAATAAACTCTTGTCTGCCCAAACTTTATAATTTTACTGGCTGTATTTGTTCTTCTCTCCAGCTCCACCCAGATTTGTGAGTCGGCTGGAGAGTGCTTGTCTGATAGAGGGAGAGGATATCCAGTTCACCTGTTCCACGCTCACCACTCCTTTACCACAAATCAGGTATGGCAACACAAAGCAGATTTCTCCACAAAAGTTATGATGTGATTATTCTGTCACATCAACACATCTGACTTTGTTTTTGCCAGGTGGTTAAAAGATGGCAAAGAGTTGGCTGACCAGAAGAAATATTCCATCTTGAATGACACTCGGAGTGGAATTTTGTCTCTGACGATCATCGGTGCAACAGAAGGAGATATTGGACAGTATGAGTGTGAGGTATTAAACTTATGCATATCTATAAATGTGCAATGGATAAATCAAGATAATCACTATCATTACTATCAGCGATCCCCCTAAACCTACGTCAAATAATTTGTTTTGCACAGCTTTGGAATGACTTTGGCCGTGTCAAGTGCAGGGCAGGGCTTTGCCCTGCATATGTACCATCGACTGACATTGAAAATGACCAACTGCAGGACCTATCTCCTAAAGGTAGGATTGCCACAGCCACTGCAGGTGAATATTCTCCACATCAGATGGAAAGCCATGAGAAGGGTGTCCTATGAATTCTCTAATTTTTATGTCACTTCATTGGGTGTGAGAGAGGATGAAGCACATACCATTGCCATTTCACTTCAGTTCACTTAACACTTTTTACACACATCTCACTATTTTACAACATAGTGCAGTAATTAGCATTTTCCACTTTCAGCCATTACCATTCTCACATTGTTTCCAGTGTAAACCATTTTCAGATTTTACTCACATTTTCGTTTTTTTTCATTTTACAACAACACTAAACCATAAGTAGTTAAAATTACCATTTTTTTCATTAGATCCCATGTGATTATGATATGGAGTGCAGCCAGACTAGTTTGATGAATTTGTAAAAAACAAATTCATAATAACCAAGTTATCTGTCCAGTTCTGCTTCCTCCTGATTTGATATTTAGTGGTAGTTAAATCACTTTTAAGCATCACTACCGCTTGATGAAAGAGTGACAGGCTTAATATAAAAGGAATGAAAAAAGAAAGAGCCTGACAGACATTTCCCCACTAATATTTTATTTCTCACAAATGCAGACATTTTCCTATATTTCAATATTTGCTTGCTATCTAGTGTTCTGGCTGCCTTGTGTGGCATAACTCAGTGGGATCTAGTGGCTACTGTAAACATAGACACCATATTGTTCTTCCCAGCATCTTCATCCTTGAAAAGACATTAATACATTTATTGTATTGGATGTTTTGTGTTTTCATCATGTTTGCATTTTCCAGAGAGGGCATGGATTGGAACAGACTAGGTAATTTTCCTCCATTAAACTGATGCGAGGACACAAAAATCAGCCCAACCACTGAGGTACCATAAATAAAGTAGTTATTCTGATATCAAGTATTTAATACTAGATTTTGTGCATAGAGGGAGAATGGAATGGAGTAGAGTACAGTAGAGTACAGTAGAATAGAGCATTATGAGTACCTGTTAATCAAATACTGATGTTTGACTTATGATAAGCTCGTTATAAGTCAAACAATAATTTTGTTTCAATGACATGTAGTTTTTCTAGTTTTTAGTTCACCATTTCTGTCCATCCATTATCGCTAACCGACATGTTTTTCATCTTTCCTCAACCAGTCCTATAGCAGGATTCCTCACATGGACTGTTCCATGTAAGTCATCATTGCCACAATAACTACCACCATTCAACCATTCATTGATCCCCTTTTTCCTCTTACCAATGCATGCCCAGCTAACTCTTTACTCCACGAACACAAGATGGTCATGTGCTGGGCAAGTGTCCCCTTTGCCCCTGTGCAAGAGTGGGCATGGGCCCATGTCTTGTTGATGAGGTGGGTTAGTGGGGTTACTCCCTCAAGTCCCCAAGGAGAGGTAAGAAAGGAATTTATCCCAGTCCCTGGTCTGTAAGGTACTGTACTTTCCCAACTTTACTTTTTTCTTTAAAGTATTTTGGACAAACAATGATTCATAAAATAGAAGTCTGGGCAAAATGAAAATTCCTTTAAATATACAAAAAAAAAAAAGAAGATGTTTCTGGCCTTTAAATTTATTTTGACATTCTGGCTTTCCCAGATGCAGACTCAGAGGGTTGGTCCACTGCCCTTGTGAAGAAGTGGCTGCAGACAGATTTCAGCCCTACATCTATTGCTAAGATGTTCTTCCCTCCTGGAGACCATCAACAGTAAGTTCACAAATTGTTGTATGACAAGCAAATGAAACCCAGCATCAGACACAAATGTTGTCTGTGGTTAGTAAAAGTTAAATTTCAACAAGCAATACTAAAAATGTAAGTTTGACCAATATTTTTTCCCAGCTTAATCAATAGTACAGTATTTAGAAATTAACTCCTTTTCCTTTTGTGGTAACTTTATTTATAGAGCTGAGTGTAGCCCTGAAGAAACTGTTGCCTCCTCTACACTCATGGCACAGGTTGTACAGCAGCCTCTACATTACCCAGAGGAAGAGGAGGAAGAGTTATTCATCTCAGAGCCAATGCAGCAAATTACAGGCGGTATTCTTGTAGCTGAAATGTCAGAGTATACTTATTATCATATATTATAAAATCACTAAATGATCTCATTTCCTGTTTAGCTCCACCATCCATTCAGGTACCCACTGAGGACCTGTGTGTGGAGCCTGGCCAATCAGCTACATTTACAGCTATCATCACTGGAAGGCCGACCCCTAAGATACAGTGGTACAAGGTATGAGCTCTGTAGACCAATGACTGGGAAGATGATTGCAAAATAATTTTGCAAGATAATTTTTAAAAAATGTATTCCTATCATACAGTTTTATTGTCACATTCATGCTATATGATTTTTCTTGTAAAATACTAGTTTTCAGTCTTAGAGGTCAATTTCAGGAGTTACAATGAAAAAAGGTTGACAACTGACTCAGTATTAAACTTGGTGGTTAACCTTATTAAAAATTCACTCTTTCTTCTGTGATTGGAGGATGGGGAGGAACTAATATCCAGTGAGAATGTGGAGATGGTGCAGCATGGTGCCCGCTGCTCAGTGACCATAGTGTGTCCTGAGGGCGAGGACAGTGGCATATACTCCTGCTTTGCCCACAATGACTCTGGCCATGCTTCATGCCAGGCCCAGCTCACAGTGGACGAAGGTGAGACATCATTATAAATTAAAAGTACTCTTCAGTTCAGTCTGTACACGTTAGTTAATGTAAGTCTGTCAAATCATTATATTGTTGTCATTAATTTCTTTTTACCCTTTCCACTGAGAAAGGTTATAACCAACAATTCCACTGAAGAGGGAGATCTCTATTAATAATATAGTAGTATATAGTATATCTTTATCAGTAATAGTAAGACTTGCCAATAAAGACTGATAGATGTTAGTCCAGGTGACTGACCTGTATTATGCAGACATTTTCATTTCTCTGCAGGTTTACTGGAGCCTCAGGAGAGAGATATGGAGCTTGGGAAGAGAAGGAAATTATTCTCTGTCTATGATGTCCATGAGGAAATTGGAAGGTGAACCTGTACCTCTTATTAGCACAGTCCTAGCTGCTGTTGACCTTTCCTCACATTTGATATGACCTGCATCCTCTCTTTGTTTTAGGGGAACATTTGGGGTTGTGAAACGTGTAATCCACAGAAGGACAAGTGAAATCTTTGCTGCCAAGTTCCTTCCTCTGAGGAGCAGCAATCGAACCAGAGCCTTCCAAGAGAGGGACTTGCTGTCCCGTCTAGCTCACCCCAGAGTAGCCTGTCTGCTGGACTTCTTTTGTACAAGACGCACTCTGGTGCTGATCACAGAAATGTATCCTCCCTGCTAAATATGATGATATAATCAGAACTTTTTCTTTACATTGGATTTTAGTCTTTTGTTCTTTACCACAACACAGAATCTAATGTAGAAGGGAATAGTCTCTACTATGTCCAATCTCACAGAGAACAGTAAAACAACTAATTTCAAGCATCACTATAATATTTGAATATTATATATTAATAATATATTAATATTTCAATATGCTTTAGTACTAATATTTCTGTCAATCAGTTGACGCTTCAGTCTAGACCCAGATGGCTAGTTAATACTTCCTTAACGCCATTTCTAGCTGCTGCTCTCATGGAATTCTGGACCATCTATTACTGAGAGGATCAGTCTCTGAGAGCGAAGTACAATGTTACATTTATTGTCTACGAAATTATTTTGTCTTGAATGTAATATGATCACTCTTAACAAATAACCTACATTGTAATTTCAGGTTCAGTCATATATCCAGCAAATCCTCGAAGGAGTTGGACACATTCACAGCATGAACATCTTGCACCTTGACATTAAAGTGAGATTCTGGGTCCCATCAACATTGCATTATTGATTGCAGCAGTATTCTTGCCACGCATTTCATAATTCCATTGTCATTTGTAATCCCTTCAGCCTGAGAATATCCTAATGGTGTATCCGCCCAGAGATGAGATCAAGATCTGTGACTTTGGCTTCTGCCAGGAAATAGATACATCCAGACACCAGTACAGCATGTTTGGGACACCAGAGTTTGTTGCTCCTGAGATTGTTCACCATGAACCAGTAACTATAGCAACTGATATTTGGTAGGTTTACATAACGATCTGTGCTAGTTAGACTTAGGTTAGATGACCTTACATGATTTTATTTAGCCTTATGTTCTGTATACTGGCTCACTGCAGGACAACACAATTAATGTTGAAATGATTAGACAGTTTCAGGTCCCACTATATTCACTATGTATATTGTTTGTGATGAATGTGTAGATGTTGTATAAAATATACATGTATAAATAAATAAAATAGACCTGTCTACTTTGATGAGATTAAAATAAAGGCTAAGAATAATCTCCTGTTCTTTCTGTTAGGTCTGTGGGTGTTATAGCCTATCTGTGGTATGTATCACTGCTCTTTTCACAGTAACTTCAGATTTTTCAACACAAATTCTGTACATGCTTTTTAAGTGTCTGTTATCTATTTACACACTGCTTTTTCCCGACAGTTTGATGTGTCGGTGCCCATTTGTGGGTGAGACGGACCGTGCTACACTGTTGATGGTGGGGGAAGGGACCCTTAACTGGGATGCTCCTGATGTCATGTACAGGAGCCCTGAGGCCCAGAACTTTCTTCACGTGGTCCTGCAGCCAGATCCAGAGTATGAAACTTGTTATATTATCAATGTCACACACTCTCACTCCATAATCCAGTCACACATCAAATTATGAAATCATCATAAGACAAATGGGATTATTAGTGCAGTAATTTGATTCAATGTTAACTTAAAAATATTGTTTAATGGAGCTTTAAAGGCAATAAAATGGAGTTAAATATTTTGCTCTACCCAGGAAGCGGCCATCCATCTTTGAATGTCTGAGCCATGAATGGTTCCAGGTGAGATGAAGCAGCATCCGTTGTTGTTTAATTCAAGCTTTGTTAGATTTAAAAATTTATGATGAATTTATCCTTATTCATAATTTAAAAACTGTGTGTTCAACTGTGGTCAGGATGAACATGTAGGAGAAGATACAGAAGAAATCAACACAAAAAGTTTAAAAGTCTACATCTCAAGAAGGAAATGGCAGGTATGTTCTCCCTCTCTAGCACTGTATCATTGAGTGAAAGGTTTTCTTCTTTATGAGCGAAGTCCAGTTTTATTAACTGATATGTAGGTCTTGATTGTGGTTATGGATAATGAAATCTTGGTCTTCACTTGATGAAAACAAAATAGAAATGATTTACAATTTAGACTGATCAGGGAAAGGGAGCAGAGGTATACAGTGTAAATTAAATAAAGTATGGCCATGCAGCATAATCTCTGACTGTGGCTTGCGAGTGAGGAAGCTAGTTGTAGTGATGAAGGTTAACTCACCACAGTTTTCTTACGACAGGCTTTGACTCATTCCCTATTGTTAGTTTCTTGTAATGTTACAGAGGATGTTCAAGCTACTGTGGAATTCATTACACTTTTGACTACATCTCCTGGTTGCCTTAAAAAAAATCGGTGTATAAGCATCTCTCCCATCTGTCTCGCCAGCGTTCTTTGACTTCCATTGGTTCAGTGCTCATGTTGAGACCCATTCCTGAGCTGCTGGATGCTCCTCTCAGAGAAACCTCAGTGACAGTGCCGCGGGAGCCTCAGGAACACAGCAGCTCCTCTTTGAGCAGTGGCTCATCATCCGAATATGATGAGGCTGACTCTTGGGACTTTTTTCAGCACTGCAGCCTTACAGAGGAGGAAGAGGAAACAGAGGAGGACTATGACCCTCTAACGGAGCGGTCACAAATCCCAGAGCCTTTTACCAAACTCCATTTGGATGGAGAGGAAGAAGAAAGAGTGACATTAATGGATGAAGAGGATGAGGATATGGTAGGAAGGAGGAGTGTGCTAGAGCGGAGTGTGAGCAAGCAGTCAGTTGCATCATCAGATGTTTCATGTCAACAGACACCTCAGAGGGAGCGTAAGTTCAGTAGGGACAGTAGTCCATCTCTCTACTTATCTGAAGGGGATGAAGGTTCAGGGAGCGATGGGGGTCGTATCCCTCGTGGCAGCGTCATCAGAAGCACTTTCTACAGCACCTCTCATCAGCTTTCACCCATGTCTGCCAGACATATGACATTACGGGACAAATTTCAGGCCAAAAAGCAGGAGAGAGGTCGTAAACCACTTCGGAGAAGCCTTTCAGGACGCCTCAATGAGCCTCTTATTGAATATGTCGAAGATGAGATAGACGGGAACCGTGGGCAGAGACGAGGATCTATCCAGCCCACCATACAGAAGTCCTGTTCCTTTGACAGTGGAGTTGCCCTCTCTCATACCAACTTACCCCCTCACAGAAGGAGCAGATCTCTTGATGAGTATTCTCGAAGATCTCCCAGTTCACCCAAGCGGACAAAGGCATGTGAGGAAGAAGGTACTCAAAGTCTGAAGGAAGATTTCACAGATGATGAAGTGGGTGGGAAAGGCCTGCTGCCCCTTCCAAGCCCCCAACAAGCAACAAAAAGAAGGGACTCTGTTGCTCCTACACAAGTAAGTCACATGCTTGGTAGAGCATCTATTGGCTCAAAAATCCTAGCTGGAGAAAGAATGAGCCCCCGGCTGGATCAGCAGCAGATGGAGGGGGACACCCTTGCTAGCTCCCAAGGATCTTTGGCTGAATCATTTACTTTGGAGCATCTTGGTTCAGAGTCTTCAAGCAGACTCAGCTCCTGTGAGGAGCTGAGTCATAGTCATCTCACAGCCAGATACAGATCAGGAGAGCGTGAAGGGTACGGTGACCCACCATCCTCTCGTTCACTCTGGCAGCTGAAGGAAGAAGCTAAACCCAGGGCCTTGTTTCCACAGGCACCACCGCGGAACCGCACACGCTCAAACCCCAACTTATCTACAGGCAGTAGTCAGTCTCTGAGGCCCAGCCCCAGTGTCAGCCTCTCTTCTCTCCAGGCTCCAGAGAGGCCTCCCAGAGCCAAAGACAAAAAAGAAGGCTATGGTCTTCAGAGGCATGCATCAGCTCCAGCCCTCGAAGTCCGAGCACCCACAGGAAAGTCACCCAAACTAGGCTTGCTAAAGATCTTCCGGAGGCAGTCCTGGACAGGCCACTCCTATTCCCAGCTGGAGAACACAGAGCTAGGACCCACACTAGGAGAGATCATGAAGCCAGACACTCCCACCATGTCTCTAAGGAAGAAAATGAGAGCTTCTGCCTCCAGCCTGACCAAGCTCTTTTCCAGGTCTTCCAGTAAGGAGGATGTGAGTAAAGGAGGTAAGCAATTGCAAATCATATTAATTTTACAGTGTCATGAAGCAGGAAATGAGAAAATGTCATAAATGTTCCAGTCTGTCCCTGGTTTCAGCTGTGACATGGTAATTATACAACATACATATTGAGCATTGTACATACGGTTTATCGTACGGTTTGACAGGGTATCCAGGCTAATGTTTATTCCTTTTGGTGTTGTATATTGTGTGTTGTTTGTTAAAGGGCCAATAGTAAAAGGATCGGCTCCTGTCCCACCAGAACAAGAGCAAAACACTGATCTCGAGAGTCCGAAAAAGACCTCCAAACTCCTATCTTCTTTCAAAATACCTGCGTTCAAAAAGACAAAAGGTAGAGAATAATCTGCATTCTGTAGATTCATTATTCAAATCCCAAAATGTTACAATATTCATTTTACTTTCCAGACCTGCCAGTGCGTCCCAGCAGGGCTGATGTGGTCCAGTTGGATGGAGGAGGAGTCCTGCTGGTGTGGAGGCCAGTCCAGTCTAGTGGCCATGTTGTTTATTGTGTGCAGTACTGTACAGACGGTGGGTTTAAAGATGATACAGTAGCATAGATCATGCACATCCATAGCATTTTTCCTGACCAGAAAATAGTCAATATACCTGAATCTGTTTGAAGAGAATTAAATGGCGTACAGAATAGATTTCACGGTAAAGCTTTTACATCATGCGCCTCATCAGGTGGGGAATGGTCGGTCCTGTCAGAGGATGTGACTGACAGCTGCTATGTGGTGAAGGACTTACCCAGAGGAGCTTCGTACGTCTTCAGGGTGGGCTGCATCACCAAGACAGGAGCAGGGCCTTTCAGTGACCCATCACCACCTGTTGTCATGGCAACTCACCCTGAAGGCAAGGAAAATATTTTGTCTCAAGCTAATGCAGAAAAAAAACAAATATGTGGTGTTTCCCATATTTGTGATGTCTTTCTTACTGCGCTATTTTGTGACCAAATTTTCAAATGTTGTGTAGAGACTCACATTCCTCTCATCCAAACTGAGTCCCCGGGGTTAAAGGTCAGCGGGCCAGGACAACAGACAACACACAAGACTTACAGCTTCCTCTCTGAGATCAACAGGTAGTATTTTCATTGAAAATGTTATTCTAAAGTGACAAGCGGCAATGTTGATCATTTTAATTTACATTTCTCTTGTTTTTTTTTATTGTGTTCTTGGCAAGGCTGAAAAGTCGATCTTGTATGCTTATTTATTCAGGATCACATGGGAAAGGAGCCTTTTCCATCATCCATTAGACACAAACAATGCAATGTAGAATCTCCAGATCTCCTGAATAGCATGTTTATGGACTGTGGGAAGAAACTTGTTCAATTATGGGGAGAAAATGTAAAATCCACACAGAAAAGACCACAGCTGTAATTTTTAGAGTATCTGAGCTGAGCTGTAAGGCAATGCTGCACATGTAAACCATCACGTGGCATGTACACTATTATTTTACCCTCGTTCACACTTCTGCTTGTTCTTGCAGCAGTTTGTGAGACGTTTCCCTGGTTTTCCTCTGTTAGGGGGCGTTTCAGCATAGTGACACTGTGTAGAGATGAGCAGAGCAGGGTGTTTGCTGCTAAGATCACTGCTTACCAGGCAGAGCAGAGACAGATGGTTCTGAGGGAATATCAGCTGCTGAAGAGGCTTCATCACCCCCACTTGGTCGAGCTGCACACTGCCTACCTCACCTCCCACTACCTGGTGTTAGTGGAGGAGTTCTGTCCTGGCAAAGAGCTGCTCTACAGTCTGGCTGGAAGGTAACGGCCATGTAGCATGCGTACTGATTTATAAGCAGGGGAACAATATACAGGCGGTCCATTTTGGGAAAAATTTTTAATCTCTTTAGCCCTGCTACTGTTGCAACCTGAGGTGGGAGGGTGGTTCAGTCTATATGTGGAACAGATATGGAACACTTTAAAGTTAGATATCTGGGAAACTATTGGCCAAATAGCCATGAAATTTGATGTGGGTATTTATTGTAGAGAATGAATCCTTAATGATTTTGGTCCTTTGGTTTACAATTTCCACTAGTACAAATGATCTTTTGGGCAGGTTGCCATGAAATGTACTTAGCACAGTAATGTTCCACAGAGGATGGCTATCTAAGGCTTTGCTTTTGCTCCATCCTCTGGTCAAAATTTCAACTTTTGGGTACAAAATATCTCAAAATTTAAAAAACAGATTGCCATGACAGTTAGTGATTAGGGCGCACTTGCCAAATTTGGCCCTGAAACTCTTTTTGCCAAGTGTTTCAGAGAGCAATTTAAGATCCTCTTGTGTAATATTTTAATGTAATTGAAGCATGTTTTATGAGTAATTTTGCGATAATCACCTCAAATCAAGGTCAGCTGACTCTATAGTTAAATTTTAACAAACAAATCTGTTCCTGCTTTTGCAGAGATCAATATTCAGAGATGCACGTTGCAGAGCTGCTGGTTCAGATTCTGAGTGCAGTCGACTACCTTCACGGCCGTCGAGTTATCCACCTGGATCTGAAGTCTGACAACATGATGGTGAACGATCATAACCAGCTGAAGATTGTTGACTTGGGCTCGGCTCAGTCCTTTACACCTGGCCAGCCACTAAACATAGAGCACATCCAGGGCCTGTCTGAAAGCAAAGGTACTGATGTATTTCTTGTTCAGTACGGTATGAAATGATAGACTGTGCATTGTTGTAGATTCCTCTAATGTACTAAACCGTTATTTAACTGTCATGACCTTCAGACTACAGAAACAAAGGTATGCTGTCTTTAGAGGAGGATGGATGGATGGATGGATGGAAATAACTCAGTCTAACTTCACCACCACCTCACAATCAGCTGATCATAGCTACCATAGCCTAAGAAACCCAATTTTCCATTTTCATATCATTCTTTACCCATTTCTTTAGTACAGAAAATTCAGCATGTGAATGAATATGCCAGTGCCAGCAACAGCTCTGTGTGATCCATGATCTTTGTCTGTGTTTTGTCAGTTTATATTATCCTTCCCAAAGCTCCAGAAATCCTGGAAGGACAAGGTGTTGGGCCCGAGACTGACGTTTGGGCTGTTGGAGTTCTGTCTTTCATCATGTAAGTTTAGAGATACATTTTACTATTTGAAAACAGTTATGAAATGAGACATCCATGATTTTATAAAGGTGCTTACACTTACAAAGCTGTTTAAGGACAGCAGCCTAAGCACAGCTAGTCGCTAGTCAGTGGCTGAAAAAATAACAATTTTAGAGGCTGAATTGTTCATTTTTTCTGTTCCATAACATGGAGCTTAAAAATGTGGAAATAGAAGTTATAGGTATTGACAACATGGTAACATGTCTACATGCTGAATCCTTGTAGTGCTGAATGATGAAGTACTTAGCAATATACTGTGTAGCGTGCTTTTTTCTGTAATTGTTTTTCTTTGTTGTCTAGGCTAAGTGCTGAGAGTCCATTCCATGCAGAGCTCAGCTGGGAGAGAGACAGGAACATCAGAAAAGGAAAGATCCAGTTTGGACGGTGTTACCCCGGTTTGTCAGAGGGAGCCTTAAACTTCATGAAGAGCAGCCTGAACAATAAAGCCTGGTGAGCGTGTCATTTAAAATATAATCTGAATTACTGTAATATTAACTAAATATTCAGTACATTTGATGTATGTAGGTTTCCAGTTGTCTTTAATGAACCAAAGCAAACATTATCAGTGTGGGTAATTGATATGCAAGTTAATTAGAAAAATCTTTAGTCATCTAAATGTAAAGGTTTGTTGTGTAAATGCCCATGTGTATTCAAATATAACTGAATAGCTAAAATGTTTTTGAAGGGGAAGACCCACAGCAGCTGAATGCCTCCAGAACCCATGGGTGCGTGGCCATCACAGCCCCACCAAACCTAGAGGCTCCAAGGTGTATTTCTCCACTGACAAGCTAAAAGCTTACCTGAAGCAGAGGGAGGTGAAACGAGACCAGATCCGCACAAAGATTCAAGGTCCCTTCTTCCAGTAAGGCTAGGATACCAGAAACGTAGGATTTGCTTTCACCAGCACTACTTCTTAAAATCTATGTTAGCCGTACAGTCATATTTTTTTCTTTGTAGTCTTTTTTGGCTAGCTGGAGCCAGGTGAGATATCTAAAATCTTTATAGTGCCCTTTAATTGTGAAAATGTGAAGCGTCTTAATAAGAACTTGTCCGTACATTAGGTTTTATATGTCCAAGTGTGCTGCTGGTTTGCTTTGCTTTATATGGAAAAATCAGGGATAATAAGGTTAAGTCTATGCAATGGGCATTCTGTCGCATGAGTCGTAAGTTTTGGTTTTGTGACACAAGTGCAAAATAACTTCTGTGCTATTATATTTCTGAGTGATCTATCATTGACAAATATGTTCTGTCATATGGTTATGATGTATAAATAAAGTATAGATTAGCAGATTTATAGATTTTATTGGCTGCTTCTAAGATTCACCTTACTAACATATTGGGTCAACCACCCGCCTGAAGGGCTGATTGAATGAAAGATTAATTTGATGGCACAAAAGTGATCAGTTGGTTTTCCCGTATCATTTATTCATTTTCAGTTGCATACAAACACATGCATACATGTGAACATTTCTATGCACATGCATACATGTGAACATTTCTATGTGCAATACATGCAGTGATTTTTACTTCAGATGCATGTATTATTTGGAAAACACACGAGTCCTTTTCAGTTACATCACATAATCATAATATTAACCAGTATAATATCATACACCTTCATGTAACTATGAGTAAATTCATTTCTACCATGCCAGAATCCAACAAGTCAAATAACTAAAAGTGTGACTAAAAGAGTTTTATGAAACACTAATGGGTTTTTCATTTCTATATGTTGAGCTTTGACTGCACTTTTTCTACAACATGCCGTTATTCACATTCTGTTGAGAAAACAGTCTTCTGATTGTGAGCTCCTCTTTTCTGTCTGAGCATCACTGAACATGCGTTAAATCTGACCATTTTACTCAGAGGATAAAAAGAAACTTTTCTCCACACGAGAGTTTATTTCAGGTGAATTTGTGATCAGCGAAGATGGAATTGTTCATGCCAGAGTCAAAAGCGTTGGTATTTCTGTCCAGCAAGAGAAAGGCTGGATTGTTGATTCATCTTTATAACTTGGCCTCCTGAACTTTTTTAATTTCCTATAAGAAGAGAGAAAAGAAATACATTTACATTTCAGGCCTTTAGTACAGTTAACAAATGCAGTAGCATATGACCCAGTTGTACTCACTTCAGTGAGGATTTCTTTTAACTGCTCATAGGCTTTCTCTAAGTCATCACTGATAATAACAACATCAAACACTCCCGGCTCCTGGCCTAAAAAAGACACATGAATCAGCTTTAATGTTTGACTTTGATCCAGCATTTTGTCTTTGTCCCTAAATAGAACCACAGCAGGACTGCAGTGAACCTTACTGAGCTCCATGTCAATGCGTGCTGCCTCCAGGCGTTTCTGTAAATTTTCCTCTGTTTCTGTCTGCCTGTCCCTCAGACGTTTTTCCTGGGCAGGACAGGGGAACAGAGCCAAGTACCAAAACAGCTGTCATGATTTTTGCAATTTTAAAATTTATGCACTTTTATGTTGAAGAAGTACTAATAGAAAATATGTTTTATAATATTGAACTTTTACCAGGATCTCCATGGAGGGAGGCTGGATGGAGATGTAGATGGGGTTCAGGTCAGTCTCCTTAATCCTCCTCACTCCTTGGATGTCCACATCCAGGATGCAGATTAGATTCTTGGCCTGTATGTCTTCTATGGCAGCTTTACTAGATAATATGAGTTATTACAATATAACATTATATCTAATGTCAAACAACAAACATTACATCAAACAGGACTAATATACTGTAAGTACATTGAAAATGACCAACAGTTATGTTTTTATAATTTAATATATATTTTATTAATGCTATATGTATTTTATTATTATTATTTTTATTATTTTATTTTATGTATTTTACAAAGTTCATCCCCATCAGTTTTGTTATTAACGTCATTTCATTGCTACAGTACTGTCTCCCTCAGTTGCACTGCTTCCAGTGCAGCTCATATAAATTAGAGCTTTTATCCAACCGTATTTTCCCCCTGTGCTGTCTCCGGGTAAAAAAATCTAGCCTGAGGCCTTCAGAATCTCGAGTGAATCCCCTCTGCTATTCAAGCAAATGGGACGATATTGTTGATTGTCATATATTTTAACCAATCAGATTTCGAGTTTGCCATGTTGGGTGTGTTCTTGTACACGTCAGGGCCTTCTAGCTGGCCTTGGCCTACGTCATCGGAGTGCAGCATTGAACAGCAGCCTGCCAGAAATTCATCAAAAGAAGAAGAGAGCTGGCTAGCTTAACTAACTCAAGTAAACCTAGCTAGCATGTAATGGAGCATTAATGTTTATTTAAACTTTCTTTCTTGATGTTTAGATTTTTAGATATAGTGCTTTAGATTTTTTGTTTCGATTTTTACTTAGCCCTGTTGTTTTTTAACGCACAATGGCTGAAGGAGGAGAAGAAATGGATTAACTGACAACGCTTTTTTTCACATTTTGGAACTGAAACGCACCGATGTTCTGTACAGCCGTGCCGTTAAACTCTTTATAAAGAAAGAAAGGAGGATGGACTTTATCTTCAGATAATGAGCAGCTTTGGTAAGTTTGATGGATTTTTATGTGGCTGGAATATGTGGAGAAGCCTGTTGAATNTGAGCAGCTTTGGTAAGTTTGATGGATTTTTATGTGGCTGGAATATGTGGAGAAGCCTGTTGAATCCTGATTGTGTTATTTGTGTTTTACGGCATTTTTGCTTGCTCGCTGGTCGTATGAGTAAATGTGATGGCTATTGTGAGTTCTTGTTTCTTTGGTAATGACACTGATTTAGGCTATGCCATGTTTATATGTGATGCAGCATCCTGTCATAATGTGTAATAATGCTACATCCTATTCATGTCTCTGCAGTTAGTGTGTTGTAACTGACATAGGTGTTGATCCTCGTGTTAAATCACTTTATTCCACTCGATAAAGGTTACTGTCACTGAATATGGGCTGGTTACGTTGAATACAGTAACAGCAGCACATAGCTCTAGTGTCATGGTGCGCTTATACTGTGTAATCATGTAACTTTGTACTTCTCCCATGTAGTGTTTAAGGTAAGAGGATCTCAGCATTGATCCAAGCTACTCAGCGCTCACTGCCTCTTACTGCACGGAGTGTTATCTTCAGAATAAGAGGAAAAGATTAAAGGTGCTGTGCTGCAGCGTTGCTCTTTTCTGGCCTCATAGGGGCTAAAGCTCCATCTGTCACCATTATGTGCCTTTTGAATCTTGTGGCCTTGGCTAAGTCTGCTTTGTTAGCCTGAGGATGCTAAGCATTTCTAGTGACATTATCATTAGCTGAAAGCCACACAGGAAATTTACTTTGGTGGGTTAGCAGCTTATTAGGACACTGCAAAAACACAGATACATTCAGACTATAAAAAGAATTTGTAAATCAAACGATTAAATGAATAAAATGTGCAGAAAATGTAAAACTGTTTTTGTACAGTAGCTCGAAATAGGGAGGTTTTCAGTCACGTGACTGACTGTTATTTACAAAAAAGGCTAAATCAAACCTATGACTCCATAACATAATTTTTTTTTTAGGAAGACTGTAGTGGTGTCTCTACAGCAAGATTAATTCTTATCAGTTGAGTCTCCTCTCTCACGAAATACAAAAAAGCATCATACTTTGTTTTTATTTATTTTAGTTTAATAATCTTTAATTTATCTAAATGAGAGGATTACACATCTAAATCACAGACTTATTGTGAAATTACGCTTGATTGTGCAGTACACTGATACAGAAACATATTGAACACTGAAGACATAACCCATGCATGCTAACACGAGAGAGCAATCTTTACCTTGTTCCATACATGTTTCCAGAAAACTCAGCATTCTCGATGAACTCGCCGTTGTCGATGCCCTCCTGCATGACCTCTCTCATTGTGAAGTGATAGTCTGCAAGATGCAACATTAATAAAATGAATCCAGTTCTTCCGTTAATATGAGCACAGTGGAAAAGAAATGATTTCAGAGGAAGGTGATGTAAATGAACGCTCGTTACAATTTAGTGGAGGATGACCTTAGTTTCACCAAGAGAACCATGAACATCACAGTGACCGTTGGCAACATTATGGACACAGTGATTATGAATGTGTTACACTTATTGAATGCTGGTTTCTGTGGTCAGCAAGCATTTTTAGTCAAATGACACTGATGAGAAAATTACATGGAAAAGATGAGAAATCGGCTTTCTAAACATTTTGTCATTATAGCAGAGTGTGTTATATAGTCCATACCAGATCCATAGGTCTACATCAAAATATCTGGGGATCTAAAACAGTTTTTAGAAATAATTGCTACCACTAAGCACCATGCTAATGGGCACTGCAACAGCACACAATCATTAGCATGTACACATGAAGACGTCTGCTCAGATAACCTAAAAATAAAAGATGCATATGAACAGGCTGCATTGTAAACAAACAGATTTAGGCCTGAAAATGTTAAAGAATTTATATTTAAGCAGCATTTAGACGAGAAAACTACCATACAGACAAAATTCCTAATTGTAGAAATTACTGCGAGAAAATTATTTCCAGCCAAAAATGAGCTGCAAAATTTAATAGCTTAATAGGTCATCAGTTCTGTCAAATAGATCAGTATGAAAAGCTGCCTTTTAAGACTGACTTTTGAAATAAATGCTGAATTATTTTTCTGTGATGCTAATGGCTGTTTGCAAATCATCAATGCTTTATCAACCATAGTGAGAAACAGGACAGATAGAAACATTTTTCAGATATTAAAACCTGGGACTGAAGATGGGAATCACTACTGAGGCATCACAGGGGGCTATTTTCAAAAGCTTTTTACTCCAAAGTATAAATTCCTGAAATCTTTTTTAAATTTATCGTTTGGGTCACATGACTAAACCCTAAATATCCAATGGAATCGTGCCAGGATGATGAAAGTAACCCCCATCCCTCTGCTTTGACACTGTGATCGGGAATCACACTAAGGTCACCTTCATCTGTGGTTTCTGATTCGTTAGGACACGAAAATGAGGTTGACATTTCTAAGTCTTCAGAGGATAAGACGTCTGCTACGGGCAGTAAAGTAGTCCCCAGAAGCATGGGGAGCTTGTTCAGCCCTATGGAGAAAAAAACAGGCACAGAAAGGTTCATCCCTTTATTTCAGCTGAGCTATACAGTTCACTTAGGAGTAAGAAGTATTGTGGGTATAATTGTTGGCTGGGCAGGGAGGGGAGGCAGGTAGAAGGAAAAAAAGGTCTCAGGTTTTTCTGGAAACTCAAGCAAATGCCACTGATGTATAAAATACACTTTGATATTCTACAGATTTAAATCAAAGCTCCTGGGCTGCTGCAGGCTGAATCACAGAGAAAGGTGACCCCACTACTCAAGGGCGTAGGTTTGCTTTCAGCATTGGTAGGGATTTTTGTGCATGCACTTGCTGTGTCTTATGCTTTTCTATGTCATACACACATACATACAGTTTTCATTGCCGGTGCTGGTAACGTGTTAATTTTCATCACGAACATGTTAATTTTTGTCACAGTTTTCGTTACCGGTGCCGATGCCCTGTTAATTTTTGTCATGAAAACGTTCGTTTTCTTCAGAGTTTTCATTACCGTGTTAATTTTCGTCAGTTTTCGTTAACAGAAATGTCAATTTTTTTGTTATCGGTGCAAGTAACGTGTTAATTTTTGTCACGAAAACGTTAATTTTAGTCACAATTTTTGTTAGCCATTTTTGTTAATTTCGTTTCTGTTTTCATGGTTTTCATTAACGAAAACATTAATTTTCATCACAATTTTTTTTTTTTTTTTTTTTTTTTTTTTTTTTTACCAGTGCTGGTAAAGTGTTAATTGTCGTTAACGAAAACGTCAGAGGGTACCAGTAACAAAGGTAGGTTTGGTTTCAACATTGGTAGGGACTTCTTTTTTTTCCAGATGACTGCTGTGTCTTGTGTTTTTCTACATTATACACATATACAAAGAACTTGATTGTGTAAAATATTTGTTGCTAGCACATCAACAATCATGCCAGTAACGCTTCCAATAAGCTGCTCACTGCTGGCATTAAACTGTGACATTCAGCTGACCAAAACACACTAAAATATGGAATAAATTTGCATTCTTGTTTCATTGTGTAGATAATTTCCTAAAAAAGATTCCATGATAAGCTTTCGTCTCCAGTATTCCATTTTAGACAAATCAGTATCAAATTTTAGACATAATACTGAACATATACTAAAAGCAGCCAATCAGAACGCTGCTGATAACTTTTTGCAAGCTTTGAGTTGATTGACAAGGATTTTATCCAATAGGAAACACTTAGCTTTAAACTGACCAATCACATGCCTCGGCGGGTTGTTTCACTGTGGCTATAACAGCTCATCTGTATCTCCACCTGTGGTGTTAAACTGCTGCTACCAGGATTTTCCTGATAAAATTAATTTAAATCTCAAATCAACTGAGTGATTGTTCTTCCCAGCAAAGACTATTTAAATACACATGTGAATACTGTATATGTTTTGAACAATCAAGCCCGCATGTGTGTGTATGAGACAGAAAAACATAGAGATGACAAATAAACACGCACAGCTGTGAATATTGTGTCCTGACCAACGTTAAAACCAAATGCTCTCGGAATTCTGTGATGTTTAATTGTTTAAACAAGAATTATTTACCGCTTCAAATTCACTGCTGTAAATTGCTCTTACAGATGCATCTTGGGCAGCAGACAGACTGACTGCAGTTGCCAGATCAGCCCGTATCACAAAACACATTGTCTCACCCAGTCAGAACAGCTTTTTACAGAAAACGCAGAAACCTGGCAGCTCTGCATAGATCTGACTGGTTCCCCTGGACTTTAAGCGACAAGATCGTTTGAGATCGTTACAAATATTGGTAGGGACACAATACCCTCCCAACCTAAATCTACACCCATGCCACTCCTGCACAAAGGTGCAAATAATAACCACGAAATCATCAAACTCTCAATAACAGCCCAAGTTACTGTACCTTTGCCATCTTCCTCTCCTGGCCGAGGGTTTCTGGTTGTGTCTCTGGAAAGTGATTTTGTCAAAGATTGTTAAATCATAATAAAAATAAAATCATCACAATGTTACATGAATAGATATTAAAATGAAAGTTTAAAATTAGGCATGAACATTTAAAGATACACTAATATAGTAGAAAATATACTGGTCATTGTAGAATTAAATCAGACTGATCACAGGTTAGGATGAGTCCTGCTATTCTCAGGCCAGCCCAGCTGGAACCAAACGTACGTGACACACTGAATCCAAAAACACCCTCATGATCCTTCATCAACTTCTTCATCAGAGTGCTCTTCCCTGCTCCAGAGGGGCCGCTCAGCACAACAGGCCTCGGTCCTGGCATCACTCTGAGACAGACAGAGGACAGAGATAAATCATGCTCATATTTGTACCACAAATTAATCCAAATCAGTTTTTTTAATGTCTCTGCAAAACAAAAGTTAGAATGTGGCAGGAATTTCTAAAACAACATATACCACTAAGTGTCATATAATTAATTACCTTATGCAAACTAATGTCTGGAAATAATTAGTGATGGAAATACATAGAAGTAAGAAATGAAGGACAAATAGAAGGAAGGACATGAAAATAGGAAGAAAAGAAAAAAGTCTCATTCAGTAAGTATATTCCTTTGAACCAACTTATTAGCTGCTCTTAACCACTATAATGACAGGAGGAAACAACCCAGCATGTATTTGTAAAGGTTAAATATAGACGTTTGCTGTCATTTGCATCTTGTTTCCTTAATTAAAATCTTCAGACAGCTCGAGGCACTGAGGTTAATTTTAAAAATGGTTGTAATGAAGCCAGGGCAGGTCAGCCAGCAGGATTAATTGAATTTGAGCATGTACAGATGACTCATTGACCTGCACTAAAACTGGATTGATGTTTCTGGCACACTGTCAAACCAGTTACTTTAGAGTCTCCATTAATACATTGCTTTGTCATACAAAAGTCTGCAGAAATGCTGCCTGAGTCTCAATGTCTTCATTTAAGTTTTCTTTTAGAAAATGGTCATTTGTTTCTTTTATTCAAGCTTTGTTAAGCCTTTTAATTCTCATAGAAACAGATAGAATTTGCAAAATGTTGTTTTGGAACTTTACATGAATTGTAATGCACAAGCACAAATCAGCTGAAATATAGATTGAATTTATGATGCATTGTGCATTGCGTTTATTATGCATCTTTTTGGTACTTAGAAGTTTACACACACCTCAACTCATCTTATTTTTGTATCTTTCCTGTGCAAATAAGTAACTTAATTTAATCATCTTACATGTTGCATTTGGTTAATGTGTTCAATTGAACTGAACTGAATTATTTGTTTTAGCATCATGCAAATAAATATGCTGCACTAATGACCAATTATTACATTTTCAGGATGAAACAAATCAAAACTCCCTTACCTTTTCTCACGGTGTCTGTACAGTGTACGGGACGTCTCACAGTGCTTCAATAGCAGATGATTCTTCAGCCAGGCTTCTTTGTGTGTGTGTGCGTGCGTGCGTGTGCATCAAATGAGGCAGCTCAGTGTCAATCTAAATTACCACCACCTCCCATCAGCTCACTGACCAATCATTTTATCCACGTCACATCTTGACACAGGTCACGAGACCAGGGTCAGGCTTTATTCTTACTAAAGCAAATGTTCAAGTCGTTTAATACATTTGCTGCAGTCAGCTCATTACTGACTTTCATAAAGCATGAGACCAGACAGTGAATTTTGGAAAGAAAAGGCCAACATGTCATCCTGGCATGATTATGAAAATCAAAGACTACTTATATACAGATTAGATTTAGCGAAAGACATACAGGTGAATTTTTTTTTTATCATCTATCAGCTTTTGGACCCTATAAATCATGTTATCCTATTATGACTACATTTATATAATAGTTTTTCCAAGTTTTCTGTCGTCTCAGCATGCTGCGATTTAACCTGCATGGTCTTCTGCCTCTGAGACAGTAAAAGCTCAGAATAGCAGGGTTTAGTGTCCCTCAACTCCAAATCAGCTGAAATGGACTCGATCCTGCTAATCCTCAACTGACCCACTTCTTAAAGGGCAAACATGCCACATAAAGTAATCAGAACAAGGCCGTGAACAGGAAGAACCAACACTACCTGTCCAAAAACCCAGAAATTATCATCCACAGGTTCAACAGGTGAATAATCATCCTTATCAGGCTCTACAGGGTTACACTGCACTGTTAGATTAACATGCTACCCCACAGTTAAGAGACGTTTTAGACATGGGTTTTATTGTAGTAACATGGAGAAAATTAGATTTAATGATCCTATACAAAGTAACTCACCAATGACAAAGATAATGAGCTCGAATTTCATGAAACTATTATAAATGTTTCCAACCTACAAGAGCTAAACAAATAAGTGATCTAAGCAAAAATAAACTGTACAGTAAATACAGCCGAGTGGTTGAATTTATCAGCATCACACACACACACACACACACCATTTCAAACATACACAAAACTATGTACATGTGCTTTACATGTGTTTTAACTATTTTTTTTCTTCATAAAACAGACAAAGGATTACAAAATTGATAAATATTGTCCCAAACCTTTTTTTTTTTTTTTTTTTNTTTTTTTTTTTTTTTTTTCATTTGTATTTCAGTGCCTGAGCTCTTGGAGTAAAGTTTTAGATGTTTCTTCTGATGTGGATGAAGTTGCAGCAGGAACATGGATTCTGTACAGGGGTCTTAATGAAGGTCAAAGGTCACACAGATGGACCACACTCAGTCAGTTCTTTGAATTGTCGGGGGTTAGGGGATGCTGGGATTACACTGACAAACGGGTAGGATCGGGAAGTTGTGAGGAGGGTGAGGATGGGATTCTTTGACAGGCCAGCTGCCCACAGCTCCACCTCTGATTGGTTAAAATGTAAGAAGCCCCTCCCCTTGACCAGTTGTGACTTTGTAGCTGAGTCACAGGTAAACACGCCTCAGGTCTCCAGGTGATGTGATGGTGTTGCACTGAGGACACAACTTCTTTGCTCCCTGGAAAAAAAGAAATCACATTCTTAACTTGTCAGCATCATCACACTTCATTTGCGTATTTACATCAAATGACATCGAGCTTTTCGACTTCATATGATGTCTCACCAGCGTTCGAAGCCAACACTCCTCACAATGAACATGCCAGCACTGGATGGAGGTCAGCGGAGTGGTGTATGTGTCCTGCAGAGAAAGAAAAGTGAAGATTTGTTAATGTAGTACACAAAGCTGCCACTAGATGTCGACATGAATCTGCAATAAGAGCATTAAAGACACTTTAATTGTCCAGCTGTTGTGTTCTGTGATTTATTAGACAAAAAGGGTTTTCTAAATCATTTTTGTTTACATCTTTCAGTTGTTTTGTTAATTCTCAACATAATTTTAAAGGTTCACCACTTAAAAACAGTTTGACTTGACTCTTTCAAAACTAAAAGGTGTAGATTTTCTGACAAAAATGAATACATTTGGACATGGCAGCTTTCTTTGTCTTGGGGGGGGAAAAAAAAAAAAACTTTAGTAAACCTGTCATTTGCCTGCACCTACAGTTTTTATATGCAAGTACGTTTTTTTTCAGTCTTACAGTCCAATAACTATGACAGATTTTTTTAGCTGATTATAGTGACAAATAGGTTTTTACAAAAAGAAAATTGTGTGCTTATAGAGAACAAGCCTATTAACCTTTCTGAAAATGTGTCTAGCAATTAAAAATATATTTTAAAAAGATATCTCTATTAAATTCTACATCCATAATAAGATTATGTTGAAATAATATAAGATATGGTTATTTAAAATATGATAAATCCACTAATAATTTTACAAACCAAAGGCATAATATAATTCAGAAGAGTTTACAGGATAACTTGTATATTACAATATTGCAAAACCACATGAATCAATTAAACTGAGAATGACAGAACTGATGTCAAACAAAAAAATTCAGTTTTTCTAATTATATTCCCTAATGAATTTCATATCTCAAGTTTATAAATAACTTATTACTGTTTGCTTGTTATCATCAATTTATATAACACAACTCTGAATGGATATATCACAATATCATATCATATTCTACTGTAAGGTGATAAGCAATAATATTGATTTATTGCTCAGCCTTGTAGGAGCATCACTGGAGTTTCTGCATTCGTTTGCTCTGTTATCCCCATTTTCTGTGTCTGCTCTGTCAATTTCGTTTGCCACCTTCACACTCACCATGCAGATGAGACATTTAAATCTGTCCCCTTTAGACAACTGCTTCTCTAAATCTCGTATCCGAGCTTTAAGTGCATCCAGAGTTGTCAGCGTGGAATCCTCTGAGAGCCTGCGAGCACGCACGCACACACACACATCCACACAGACGATAACAGGAGGGGAGACAGGAGCCTGCATGAGGTAGGCAGACACTGGAGAGTCATTTATAAATCGAAGACAGATTAAATTATTCGCTGGCCAACATGGACACTGAGCATGAAATTTAGCAGCAATCACATTGCCTGCATTCACTGTCTCATTTATCATAAGCAGAGTAGGAGTTCGAGGGGGGTGGGGATGGGAGGGGCAGGTGTCATGGTCCTCACAGAGATCGGTTCACACACATACACAGTATTACAGGAGACTATGTGTAGACACACTGCACAGACAGCCAGACGGGCTACAACGCATTAACCATGATGAAATGTGTGTACAGCTCCTGTGTCGCCTACGATCACCTTGATTGATGATATCATCACACTGATACAGTATTTTGTATTGTGGGAACGGGCAGGCAGCGAATATGGATACACACACACAGTGGTATTAAAACAAATCTAAACTTTACAGAAAAGGCTGGTTATGCTTCCTGAGCTCTGATTGGCTGATCCACACCTGAGACTGTTCATTTCCCTGCCTTCCTCCCAGTGCATGCTGGGATATTCTAACCCACCTCACCCTATAGTCATGAGTTATGATGCTGAGCAGAAAGATACAAACACAAAAAGAAATGAAAGAATAACTGATTTTCATTGATTTTTGATTGGATTTAGCTCAGTGTCATTTCTAACAACTTACAAGTTTATACAGTAAGACACGATAAAAACCAAACAAAATGACAACATGCCCGAAAAATGACAGCTGACTACAAAAAAACTAAAATTTACAGACACTAGTGACCTTAAATGCCTTTAACACATCATCATGGATTATTTAATGAAATAGTGTGCTATAATAGTTTACATTTATGGTTTTGGTTTGTGTTTGTTCCTCTTCTTTTTCTGAATGGATTCTATATGTTGGTTCTTTAACTGTGCTGCAGTTTTGTCCGGGGTTCTCTTGAAAGAAAGATTTTGCTTTTAAGTGATTTTATGTGATATGATATGAACATGGTATTAACAGCTTTATCATTTACCTACTGCTCAAGTCCTATTTTCACAGGCAGGAGGTTATAATTTATTTATTGTATTATTCTCAGCTGTTCTAAACTGTAGGTAAAAATGTAAAAAAAAAAAAAAAAANAAAAAAAAAAAAAAAAGACATCCTAACATGACAAAGTGGTGGGACAAAGTTTTACACCAATTTATGCAAACTTACATCTCTATCTCAGTGTTCTTGCAGGTTTTGGGGAGACCAGTTGTGCTGCCATCCACTTTGGTCTCTGCACAGCTGGTAGAGGGACTCCCTGAGTGAACAAACAAACAAATAAACAGAAAAATAACGGAATAAATATTTCTGTTTTTAGTTTTAGTTTTCTTGCACAGTAATGAAACTCATTAATATCTACACTGAGACTTACTCAGCTCTAAAATACATAAATAAATAAAATAATTCTTTTTTTTATTTAATCAACTTATTAATTTGAATATTTGCTTGATTCACCTTCATTGGGCCATTTGGAAAACTCTAAGTTTACTCTGGAATCAGGCAATACACAGTTACTGCAAAAACAAGAAAACACACATTTAAAAACTAAAAACAGACCAAAAAATAAAAAAAAAAAAAATAAATCATATCTAATGTATACCCAATGTGGCCAAATATAAGAGCAAAATATGCCATCAGGTGGAATACATACTTCACTGTCGTCTCTTTGGAGCTTTCTCCTGTGCAGGGGATTACATCTGTTTCTGTGTATCTGAGAACAAAGCTTAGGAAACACATAACAGCACACATCTAACAACAAATAACATTATAGAAGCTGTAAGATGCTGAAATTGCAATCCATTTACATGCAACAATGCATTTATGATCCAAATTTCACAAACTAAATGTTTGTCTCAAATTGATTCGGTTCAAACAATCAGAGATTTGTTTTTTAAAGTTTGCTTACTTAGTTTCCTATTAATCCACTACAAACATGCTCTAAATTCACAACATTCTACAAGGATACTGTGCTCTGCCGTATTCCAGAGTATCATCTCCATCCACATCCAGATCTGCATCACTGTCCCGACACTCCTTCGACACCAGCACAGCAGCTGACGAGACATTTTCAGATTAAAATCAAAACCCTCTGATTTCAGGCCTCGTTGTGTTTGGAGTGCCAGAAGCTGCACGATAAGGCCAATTTTGGGCTCTTTACATGTTACATCACTGACCCTTTAAACCCTCTGCTTCTTTCTGTCAGTGTTTGTAACAAGTTTGCATATCAGAGTTTTTTTCTCCTGGAAAGTGTTTTACCTTTAAAGTAAACCTGGAAGGCATCCTGCTGTGCTGTAATCAGGACTGAAAAGTTCAGTGATTTTTCAACTGCCACTCACTCATATTATTCATCCTCTTCTGAGCAAGATCATATAGCTCTCTCTCTCTCTCTCTCTCTCTCTCTCTCTCTCACACACACACACAGCACAATGTANCTCTCTCTCTCTCTCTCTCTCTCTCTCTCTCTCTCACACACACACACAGCACAATGTAATTCATGCTTACCTTTGAACCCTCCAACTATGGACGTCATCTGTATCCTTCTCCTCTCGTTCCACTCATCCTCCAATGGTGCTAAATCTGTAGAACCCTCCTAAAATACATACACAAATTGTCAGGCGGCAGGTAGAGGACTCAGGAGCAGACATGACAGCCGAATCAGATAGTCCTTCT
>VXCM01006039.1:0-49787 GCA_014773175.1 Lucifuga dentata
TGTTGTAAGGGGGGGTGTGTGTGTGTGTGCCTGCTCTGGGTGGATCTGGTTCTTACCGCCTGGCGTGTGTTCAGCCTGTCATCAGTGGGCGTGGCTTCAGAAAAATGTCCCTTTTTATTTCCTGTAGTTTTATTTCAGCTGCTCTGGTTTTCATTTGCTTCAACAAAGAAAAATTAAATCTGTACAAGCTGAAAAAAAAAACCATCAGCTCCTCTCTCCTCCTTCCTTCTCCTCTTCTCGCCTCCTTTTTTCCTTTCCTCTTCTGTTCTCCTTTCTTTTTCTTTCCTTCTTTTTTCCTCATCTCTTTCTCCCTCTTTTCCTCTCTCCTCTGTCTCCTCTCTTGTCTCCTCTCCTCTCTTTGTCTCTTCTCCTCTTTGTCTCTTCTCCTCTTTGTCTCTTTTCCTCTCCTTGTCTCCTCTCCTCTGTCTCCTCTCTTTGTCTCCTCTCCTCTGTCTCCTCTCTTTGTCTCCTCTCCTCTCTTGTCTCCTCTCCCCTCTTTGTCTCCTCTCCTTGTCTCCTCTCCTCTCTTGTCTCCTCTCCCCTCTTTTTCTCCTCTCCTTGTCTCCTCTCCTTGTCTCCTCTCCTTGTCTCCTCTCCTTGTCTCCTCTCTTTGTCTCCTCTCTTCTGTCTCCTCTCCTCTCCTCTCTTGTCTCCTCTCCCCTCTTTGTCTCCTCTCCTCTGTCTCCTCTCCTTGTCTCCTTTCCTTGTCTCCTCTCTTCTCTGTCTCCTCTCTTCTCTGTCTCCTCTCCTGTCNTGTCTCCTCTCCTTGTCTCCTCTCCCGTGTTGAGCTTTGTACACGGTTTGTTAAGTCGTGTGTTCGGTGTGTTGCGATGCTAAACAGGAAGTATGTTATTGTCAGACTGACGGCGTTTCCCTTCATAAAGGAAATGGAACATATGAAGTCATCAGACGCCAGAGAAACACTGAATATGATCATAAAACTTTATTAACGCTCTGCTTGGCTTTAGTTTGACTTTTCTTTCATTTCCTGCCTCAGAAGCTGCACTGTAAAAAAATGAGTTATCAGACAGGATGACAAGTTTCCTCTCGTTTAAATCTGTGAACAACAACAATAGCTGGAAGATGAGTTTTTTATTCTCAAAATTTGTAGAATCAGTTATAGATTTTGTTTTTAATTTGTTGATTGTTTTTAAATATTTTTTTATTTTTTGTGAGACTTTCTTTTATTTTCTTCATTTGTAGAATCAGTAGAAAATCATGAATTTTCTAAAATGAATAGTTTAGTTTTAGAATTTATTTCAGCTTTTTTTCCTAGAAATATTTAAATTAGATTAAGATTCTTAATGACTTCAATGCTGCATCATGTGATGTCATTCGTCCTGTAGGTGGCGCTATAGCAACATGAAGAAAATGTCCATAATTCAGTCGTCTTTAGTTTCAGTTTACATTTTGCATCGTTCATCTTCGGATAAAATATTCCCAGTCAGGATTCAGGTATTCTCCAGACATATGGACACCATCAGCCAATCAGAACGAGCGTCTGTGGTTGTAGATTGGTCAGGTTTTCTCCATCGTGGTTTGGCGGTTTTTGTCTCGTAGGGTTTCTGGCTGCTAACTGAACCAAACACCTGCAGCAGGACCTGAAACCTGAAGCCAGCGGGACTTCCTGTCAGCGCAGCACGCATCGTTTATTCATGAGAGGAAGATGGCGGCTAAAACCTGACGGCGTCGGCTTCAGGACGAGCCGGCGGGTTTAGTTTTCTCTGTGTCTCATTTCAGAGTCTGATTCCTTTAAAAATCCACCAATCAGGACTGAACAGGTCAGAATGTCTCAGTAAGACTCCGTCTGATTGGCTCAGGACTGCGTGTCTGTTTTAACACCAACCACAGTTTGATCCGGTCTGACTCGGGTTCGTTTTCATCCTCAGTTCATTTATGCAAGTCTGAACACAACAATCAGACCAAACAAGGTATTAATAAGTTTATAGATTTTAAATATATCAGAGATCCTCATGATGTAATGACGTGTCTTTGTTAACACAGGTGAGCCACGTATTTACCTGAGCCACTGTTTGCTTAAAGAGTGTGTGTGTGTGGTTGTGTGATTGTATGTATATAGTCATTATGTTTGTGCTGGGCTGTGTGTTTATACTGTCATTTTTGTGTGTGTGTGTGTGTGTAGTGTAAACTGTAGATATTAAAGGTGACATAACAGCAGCACTGCTCCTTTAAAGGTCACGCTGATGTGACTCTTCAGTCTTTAGATCAAAACGTTAGCGTCTGTATTCACTTTCACGAGTTAAAGGAGCATACCCGTGATTTTACATGTTTTAGCCCAACATCAACAAGCTGCATACATGTTACTTTAAAACATGCTACAGGAGCAATAAATATTAGAATTGTTTATCCTACCTTCCAGACTTTATTGGTTTCATTTGATTCAGTACTTATAATCAATCCAACACGGAGCAGGAAGTATAGTCCCACGAGAAAACAACTTTCATCAAGAAATTAAAACCATTTCTTCTACAATCATGTGTAGTGTTAACACCATGATCCTCCTCTCCTCCTCTCCTCTCCTCTCCTCTTTTCCTCTCCTCTCCTCTCCTCCTCTCTTTTCCTCTCCTCTCCTCTCTTTTCCTCTCCTCTCCTCTCCTCTCTTTTCCTCTCCTCTCCTCTCCTCCTCTTCCCTCCTCTCCTCTCCTCCTCTCTCCTCTCTGTCTTCTATCTCCAGATAAAATCAAATCAGGTTTTAGTTTTTATCTTTTCTGTTTTTGAAGGATTCAGTTTCTTGTTAAAACTCTTTTGTCTTTTGTCTCCGTTTAGTTTTCCAGTTCAGAGCTGAGCTGTCACCCAGTTTTAGTGGAGCCGCACCCTGACCACAGAGATCACGTTACACGCACACACACACACGCACACACACACACACGTGNCCGCACCCTGACCACAGAGATCACGTTACACGCACACACACACACGCACACACACACACACGTGTTACGGCCTTTTCTGTGTCAGCAGCTGGTATCTTGTTCTCATGATCATATTTTAAGGAGAATCTGTAATGAACATTTTAGCCTCTAGGGGTCAGTAGCTAAACACTGTTCTCATGTTTACTTCCTCACGTTCCCCGCTGCGTCTGACATGCGTGTTCACAGCATCACGGTGATAATCCTGTCTCTCCTGCAGGTTACGACTTCTCGGAGGTCCTGCGTTGGTTTGGCGAGCGCGTGGACCGGATCATCCTGCTGTTTGACGCCCACAAACTGGACATCTCAGACGAGTTCTCAGAGGCCATCAAAGCCTTCAAAGGACAGGACGACAAGATCAGGGTTGTCCTCAACAAGGCCGACCAGGTAGGGAGGAAGACCATGACGAAGACGAAGCGTTAAACCATCATGTCTGTAATGTGTGAAACGGACTCCTGCTGCTTGAATCAGTCTGACCTCCTCCTCTCCTCCTCTTCCTCCTCTTCCTGTCCTGTCCATCAGGTGGACACGCAGCAGCTGATGCGGGTGTACGGCGNTTCCTCCTCTTCCTGTCCTGTCCATCAGGTGGACACGCAGCAGCTGATGCGGGTGTACGGCGCCCTCATGTGGTCTCTGGGGAAGGTGATCAACACGCCAGAGGTGGTGAGGGTCTACCTGGGCTCCTTCTGGGCCAAACCTCTGCAGAACACAGAGAACAGGTCAGCAAAAACAGAATAACATGTTCTTTTTATCCAGTCCGGTTTATTTGTTCCCACGTCACGTCAGCGTCTCACAGAGCCACGCGTGAAGGAAAATCCCTAAAAACACCTTATGATGCAAGGAAAAGATGGAAGAAAGCTCAGGAGAGAAAATTCAGAGATTCCTGCTCCTCAAACAGAGAACAAATCAACAAATCATGAAGCAGCTGAATAATTCATGTTTCTCTTCACCGTTTACACGCAATTCTTCAAAAGTCAGGCTGATGTTTTATGGACAACATGATCTTTGATAGATTTAAAGTGGTTAAAAACGTCCTTGTCTCTGGAAGGAGTATTGACTCTCCTCCTCCTCCTCCTCCTCCTCTTCCTCCTGCAGGCGTCTGTTTGAGGCGGAGACTCAGGATCTGTTTAAGGACATTCAGAGTCTGCCGAGGAATGCGGCGCTCCGAAAACTCAACGACCTCATCAAGAGAGCCCGACTGGCCAAGGTGAGACAGGAAACGACTCGATCCGACTCGATGTGACCTGCTGATGTCAGGCGTCTTGCTGCTCATGACATCAGATAGAAATATTTACCTTAAATCTTCATCAGTGACTGTTGCTGTGGATGAAAGTCAGCTCCACGGCTGCTGAATTCATCCAAAATCACAAACAAACCTGATTTCAAACACACGGGCCGATTGATAAGTTCTGAGCCTGTGGAATTGGTCAGGTGTGTGATATTTTAGTGAAGTAATATAATTCCTAAGATGTTTTTCAGGTGATTCTAAATGAAAAGTTCTAGAGGATTCCAAGGCTCAGTGATCTGTATAGTTGGACAGAATGAAAAGGATAGAAATGAAAGAACAGGAGCTCGATGCCAGGCTCACAGTTTATCAATCAATACAGGTCAGTCCTCGACATGTTTAATTTAGCTCCTTCAAAAATGAAAAAAAGAAAAAAACACCTTCCAACAACTCCAAAGCCGTCTGACTGCGCACAGAAAAACAAGTATTACAGTATTTTTATTAGTATGTGTTGATGAAGGTAATATCAGTGTGGGTTTATGTCGTATAAATGGCGTGAATGGAAGTTTGCCTGAAAGCAGCAGGTTCTCGCTGTTAGATTTTTGCTGCTAAAGAAAAGAACTTCCTGCAGGGAAACTTCCATCTCTTCATGCTTCCCATGCACAGCACCAGCATTAGCGCTGACGGCTGCTTTCCACTCTGACACGCCGCTTCCTGCACTTCCTGTGAGGCTCCTGCTGTTACTGAGCACATGGAATAAAATGCTAACGGTTAGCATGCTGACAGAATGTGCAGCATGTTAGAATGTGAGCTAAGGGTGGAATATATAGCTTTAAGCTAATATCATTATATCTGCAGGTATTTTTTGATAACAATATTCAAGATAATAATGTAACACTGAACAACATCATCATGGTGATTTTAGCAGTAAATAATACTGCAAACTGTACCAACATGAGTAAAAATGAGAGTAAAAGTAGAAACAGTAGTTTTTCCTTCNTAATACTGCAAACTGTACCAACATGAGTAAAAATGAGAGTAAAAGTAGAAACAGTAGTTTTTCCTTCAGTAAAAGTAGAAATAATAAATCCTGTAATATTTTAGCTTGTAAACAGTAGCTCAGATTAGCTTTAGCTGCTCGTCTTCAGTCGTTATAAAACATCAATAAAATGACTGATGATGTCATCAGATCTGATCTTTGGCAGGTTATGATGCTAATTAGCCTCTATGACGCTAAACTTAAATACACTCTGAAGTCCAAATCCACCACAAGACAAGAACTCAGCTGAAATTAGCGTAACAGTTAAGCTAATACTGTTAGCAGCTAAGCTAACACTGTTCATATATCAAAACAAGTCACCACGTTGCTAATTTCACTCCACCGTTAGCTTATTCTGTCACAGGAAGTACAGCTAGTTAACGTTCCAGCTATGACTGAGCCAGCATCACTTCCTGTTTGTTTTGTCTCTCTAATCATCTGATTGGCTCTCCTCCTCATGTGACTTTCTTGGTNTCCTGTTTGTTTTGTCTCTCTAATCATCTGATTGGCTCTCCTCCTCATGTGACTTTCTTGGTATTCTCCAGATGTTTCTGCTTCAGGTGGAGAAGTTAATTTGGTGTGTGTGTGTGTGTGTGTGTGTGTGTGTGTGTGTCATGCTAAGTTCACACACAAGGACAGAATAAGCCGTTCTTATCTCTGCTGAAGTGTTTCCCGATTCAGCCAGACAAACAGGAATCTGGCAGCTCTCTCACACACACACACACACACACACACACACACACACACACGCACGCACGCAGCAGCCCACGTGAGTTCCCAGTGTTCTGTGTGCTTCAGACCCTGTGTGACTTCATCATCATCATCATCATCTCCTCTTAACTCCCAGCTTCCCTCCTGATGCTGGAATGTTCTGAGGTTCATGTGTTTTGGGAGTTTGAGTGGAATTCTGGGAAATCTTCACGTGGTGTGAGTCCTGAACGCTGCAGGTTTAACACGTTAACTAAACACACACGTTCATTTACATGATTCAGGTTTGGGCAACATGCAAAGATGAGCTCAGAATGAAAAAAGTGAAGCTTCTCCAAAATGTCGACATCTTGATGATTTTAGCGGCGTTGATGTTATTTTGCTGACTCAGCAGGACGGTCTGAGCGTCACGTGATCAGGACACGGTTAGATTTTGGATTCAGGTCAATGATTGGTTACTGAAGCGACTTTATTTAACTGATGCAACACGGAGCTCCACAGAAAATGTCTCCACCAGGAAATACAGACAAATTAAACGACCTTCTACATTTGTTGTACGTTTGTGTTAGAAGATGAAACATTGAATTTTAAGATGGATTTTATTTTGAAGGATTAGGGAGTTCCTGTCAGATTGTTGGATAAAGGGTCAATCAGCCAGTTTGGTTGATTTGGAGTCTAATTTATTTTGTGTCAGCTGTAGCTACACATGATTGTTCAGATTTGGATGTAGCCTCCATCAGCAGGTTTCCATGGTAACGGAGGCGGGGCTTGTTGCTTGGGGTTTTTCACAGGCCGCATACGAGGTACGGAGACATTTTGCTGTCAGACGTCTGGAGAAGCATCATGTTTCTGTGCTCGGTGTGAAGCATCCATGATGAAGTTTGTAGGAATTCCATTTGTTTGTAAAAATGTTTTTCTGCACGGAACGCAAACGTGACGCAAAATCAGACGCTGCTGCTCATATTTACAACCTGAACTTTCAGCGTGTCAGACGAGTGTTTCATCAGCGAACACGAGTCCAGAGCCGGAGGAGTTTTCAGACTCAGTGGAATTTCAATCCCTCCGGCAGCAGAAACGTGGGTTTGGGGAGTGAAAGTAAGAACATGAGAAGGAACACGCCAGGTGAAAAGGTGAAGCTGCTGATGGATGGAGGAGGAGAAGAAAAGGAGGATGGAGGGAGGAGGAGGAGGAATGTGGACCTGCAGCGTTATGGGAGGTGGAAGGAAGGAAAGGCGGGGAAATAAAGCAAGGTCGTTCCATTTCTCAGGGCGAAGAGCCAAAGTACATCAACGCCATTTATCAAAAGCGAGGGAGGGGGAGGGGCCATGGTGTCTGCTGGTTCACGCTAAAAACAGATGTTATGTCATGTTCAACACATTTACCGGTACTTCTGAAGGATGATTGATTATTTCTGAGCCTGACAGGAGGAAATCAGTCATCTCTGTCATGTTTTAATCTAATTCCTGAGCTCAGTGATTCTGATGGAAAGTTCCAGATGTCCCAGAGTCTCTGATCTGGACACAATGGACAAACTGGAGCAGCTGCTGTGATTCTGGACTTCCTGTTAGCCATGATGTGGCTTTGAACTGGTTTGACCTGATTTGGTGTGGTTATATAAGAGCTAATATTAGAAAATAAAGAAATGCAGCAGCTCTGATTTAGGCTCACTACTTATCAATCAACCTGAGCATTTTTTTATCACAGCACGTTACCCGAGACAAAAGGTCCGGTTGGTCTGGGGTCGTTTCCTCTTTGGTGCAGTTTATGCGGGTTTGAACCGGCAGTGATGTCATCTGACAAGCCGAACATGATCCACAGTGCTACAGATCAATCTATTGATGTATTGATTGATTAGCAGCAGAGCTGTGTGTGTGTGTGTGTGTGTGTGTTTAACGTTAAACTCCGCCTCTGATGACCAAATCAAACAATGCTGTTAAAGGTGGAAACACATCAATGTTAACTAACACGTGTTCAGGTTAGCGTGTGCTTGTATGTTGTCAGCATGTTCAGCGTGTGAAGGCAGCAGGTCTTCTTCACATCATGTGAAGCAGCATGTGGTTTTCCACACGTGATTCAGCTTCAGCTGTCATAGTTTTCTTCTTCATGGATCAAATGATGCTATGACAGGAAAGGATCCACATTCATCTTTGTTACTCTGATTTACTTTGATAGAAACTACTTCCTGTTTGGAGTTTCTGTCTGACCAATCAGCAGAGAGAGTGTTGTCACATGACTTTAGCTGATAGATTTTGGTTTGATTGGATGTTTTTCTGTGTGAAACTGAACCAAACCAACAATTTAGTTCCTGATTCAGACCAGAACAAACGATCTGCAGATCTGAAACAGCTTAAAACGCTGTGATCTTTGCTTCCTGTGCAGGTCCACGCTTACATCATCAGCTACCTGAAGAAGGAGATGCCGTCTCTGTTTGGGCGTGAGAAGAAGAAGGAGGAGCTTATCATGCGTCTGCCGGAGATCTACACCATCCTGCAGCGCGAGCATCACATCAGCCCCGGAGACTTCCCCAACGTCTCCAAGATGCAGGTACGCACAGCAGCACCTTAAACCGACAGGATGCAGGAAGGCTGAACTGTCAGGAGATGCTTTCAGATTTAAGTTACTTTTAGTTTATTACATTTTATTTAGTTTTGTGATTATTTTTCATGACAGCTGCAGCTAATTTCTGTCAATAAAATGCAACCTTTCTTTTTTTATTTTTATGTTTTTGCATCTGTACAAAAGTGTCAAATGTAAAAACAATAAGCACACACACACACACACACACACACACAGCTGGTGTGTCAGGCCTGCTGAGATGCTGCGTTCTCTGGTTACAGATGGGATTTATTGGATAATCAGGCAGATGGGATCTTCAGTTCCCATGGTGACCTAAACTCCATGACCCATACACACACACACACACGTATACTTACACGTGCTTGGAGTACTCGGATCCCCCTGCAGCATCGTGTGCTGGTCAGAGGTCAGAGGTCAGCTGAGGACAGCGTCCACGTGCAGCTGGATCTGCTTCAGGTCCCGCTGCTGTTTGTCAGAACGTTCCGTTCTCTCGTCTCAGCATCAACGCTCAGGTCACATGATCAGTGTTTTGGGTAAATTTTTAGGCTTTGGAAACTTGAGGGAAGCGTGACGTAAAATCACGGTAATTACACGGCGTCCCGCTAAATAAATGCCGTGATAATCAGAGCTCATTCATAAAACCTCAGTTATGTTAATCAGCACATCACTGAAGAAAGGTGTGTGTAAATATAAAGAAAGCTGTTTGTTTTTTTAACGTGAGGCTGGATGAAGTCGTCCGCTCGTGTTTTTAGTCGTTAATCTTGTATCATGTTTTTGTCTGTTTTTTTATAAAACAGGAGCAGCTGCAGCACTACGACTTCAACAAGTTCCCCTCGCTGAAGATGAAGCTGGTCGAGTCGGTCGATAAGATGCTAGCCAATAAGATCGCCGTTCTCATGTCCATGATCCGGGAGGAGGAGTCCAAGCAGCCGCCCGCCATGGTCTCGGGCGGGGCCTTCGAGGGCTCCCAGGACGGGCCCTTCGGTCAGGGCTACGGCGAAGGCATCAGCGCCGGCGCCGACGCGGAGGACTGGATCGTCTGCCGCGACAAGCACCGTTACGACGAGATCTTCTACACGCTGATGCCGATAAACGGGAAGATCACCGGCGTCAACGCCAAGAAGGAGATGATGAACTCGCGGCTGCCCAACACCGTCTTGGGGAAGATCTGGAAGCTGGCTGATTGCGACAAGGACGGCATGCTGGACGACGAGGAGTTTGCACTTGCTCAGCACCTCATCAAGATCAAGCTGGAGGGCTACGAGCTGCCCACCGAGCTGCCCCACCACCTGATGCCCCCCTCCCACCGCAAAGACCCCACCGCCGAAATCCTCTACAACCACGACGAGGACTAGAGCGCTAGCTAGCCCCGCAGCGTGCCAAGCTAGCATAAAGGAACTGACTCAGCCAAAGCTTCAAAAAGTGTTAAGTTCTCCACAGGTTCACGCCCCCTTTTTTGACCTTCTGGAAAATGAACCATTTAAGTTGTAAAACTTCTCCAACAACAAGGTCAGAGGTCAAAGTTTAGATGCTACACACCAAGGAACTCTCACCATCAAGATCATCTCCAGCCGCGGCTAAGTTGCTAACTGCACATCCATGTAGCTAGCACATAGCTAGCAAATAAACCAACCGACTAATGAAGGCTAACGCAGTCAAAGTATTATGCTTTTATTTTGGTAAGATTTAACAGACGGAACAGATTTTATGTCATCAAAAAAAAAAAACATTCATTCTAATCTGTTCATGATGTCAGCTCATAGTTTAAATTCACTTTCTCCATTTTACAACAAAGCACAAAGATTTAAACAACATATTTATGAAAAAACATAAAATTATTTCCTGCCTCAAGTTGCCTTAAGATTTGCTGTTTGTGTGTAAATGTTGCTCCACATGGGCAACATTTAGAGGCAACATGGTTGAACAACATGGAGGATCGATCGCTGCACGACATCGTTTCTGATACGTTCAGCATCAAATCAGCAGGAAATTCATTTGTTTTGTAGGAACTTTATTTTGAAAGGTTGACGTCACAGCAGCGTTTTGGGAAAACTGCGTCTGTTTTAACTTGTTTCTCGCTTCATGTTTGAAAGTTTGCTCTGTCACAGCGACGACAGGAAGTTCTGATTTCTGCTGCTGGAATCCGTTTATTCATCTCGCACCTGAAGCAAAGCAACTTAAAGGAACATTCCGGGGATTTTGCCTGTTTTAGCCTAATAAATCAAACCCGTGTCCGCGTTACAAGGGAGAAGGGAAAACGCAGCTTTACAATGAGTGGTGATGCGTTTTAAGCAGCTTCATGTGGAACAATAACTCAAAAAAAGGGAATTTTGGTGTTAATTTGCTCTTTATTTTCTTTTTTCCACAGTTTTATGTACATTTTCAGCTGAACAAATATATTGATTATTGCATCATCTCTTTTCTTAAATACTGAGTTATACCTTCAAAAGCCAGATTAAGATAATATTTGGTATTTTTAAATGACTCAAAACAATTAGTTATCAACAGTATCACAACTTTTTTTTTTTTTTATCGGAGAAATCGTTGCTGTGACTTTAAGGGATCTGTTTTAGGATAATTTGAACTTTCAGCATTTTTCTGAAACATTCAAATGTTAAATATTTGCTAATAACATGATCAGAAAGTACAAAACCTTCTGCAGAAAATATCCAAACCGATAGGAAGAACATCTACCACATGACATGAATGCAGAATTAGTCCCAAACCTCAAAGGTCATCAGATGACAATGGCACTGAGTCAGTCGGTCATTAACTGGCCCGCCGGGACCAACGCCGTCCTGAATTGTGGCACCGTTTGTGTTCGCTCACTTCGGTTTCCTGATATTGTAAATGGAGTGACGCCAGTGACCTCTGACCTCATACTTTCCAGTTGACATCAAGAGTTAATCAGCTGGGTTCGTGCTGCGTTCAGGTCTTGTTGTCTTTGCTGTAAATCTGTTATAGAGCAACTTCCAAAACCTTCCCATGTCAGACGTCAGCATTTATTTCTACCTTTAACAGGAAGAATTTAAACAGATATTAGGTCAAAAAAAAAAAAAAATNAAAAAAAAAAAAAAAGATATTTGGTCACATCAGAAACTCTGAGGAGGAAGTTTAAGCTCCGCCTAGACGCCACCTAAAAAATAAAGCCTCGTAAAGAAACTCAGAACTCAGGAATGGGGCTTGAAGCATTGATGTGACAGGAAACAGATTCTTGGCGTCTGATTTCCTCACTGGAGGTTTCTGGTCACATGATCCTTGGAAACACACCATCTAGAGTTCATTCAGGGTGTATTTAAAATCTGGCTTTGCAAAATAAAAGTGTTCTTCTCTTATTTCTCTTTAAACCGACACTAACACGTCTGACCTTGGTCCAGAAACATTTAACGCAGATCTAAAACCACGTTTGCACATTTTTCCTGACAGAGCCTTATTTAAGCTGAGTAACTTTAACTAAAGTCACTATTTGCTGTTAAAGGACCATACCACTGTTTTTCATGTTTGAGTTTCATGTTTTCATGTTCATACATGTTACGTTACTGACAATCATTTCCCAAAGGATAAAACCGTATTTCAGCTTTCCTGATATTTTGCTAAATCTCTTAATCTTTCAAAATCAAATATTCAAGTGATACACCCACCTTAAAAATCCATGTTTCTCCTGCTAATAGTTACACAGCCTTATGAAGTCACGGTCCTTTAAATTTTTCCATAAACGCAGGTCTTCTTTTGGGACTATATTCCCCGGTGGAGGCATACATTCACTCCACGCTTTTTATTGAGCTTAAACACTAAAATTACATAACTTCTAAAAAAACCTGAATACACGTCTTGTTGGTGATGATGGATTACCTATCCCAAGAACGTTTACAGTATCAACAAGTTGATTTTAATAGCAGAATGAACTGAAACCAATGGAGGTCTGGAAGGTAGGAAAAACATTTTTAATTCACCGTTCCAGTAGTATGCTTTGGGAAATGATTGATGTAACGTAACATGTATGAAAATTAAATATATTAGGCTCAAACATGCTAAATGGCTGGTATGGTCCTTTAAATCTGATCAGCTGTTTGTTTCAGCTCACAGTTTGTATTGAAACACTTCCGCGGTGCCTTCATGCTCACCTGGTTTTTTTGGGTTTTTTGTTCGTGCGCTCTGTTCCTATGACAGGACAGCGTTTCTCCTCGAGGATTCAGCAGCGTGTTCAGTCCTTTAAAGACAGAAAGAAACTCCAAACTTCTTCTTTTTTTTTTTTTTTTTNTTTTTTTTTTTTTTTTGTTTTTTTTGGTCTGAATAAACATTTTAGAGTTTCTTCTTTTTTACTGAGAAATCTTTGCTGTAACAGAAAAACTTCTGTCAAAAACAACTCAAAGATCCAAAGTGAATGAAAAGCAGCAGCTTTAGTCATTTTAGTGGAATATCTTTGTTATCGTTGCCCCTGATTAAAGGACATACTGGTGATTTCACATGTTTTAACCTGTTAAATGAGCATTTAAACTGTACATTAAATGAAAAGCTCCAATCAAAACTTCAGTTATATGACTGTAAAAGTTTTATTTTTTTGATTTTGGTGTATTTTGTATTTTTGTTTGAATGTTACTGGTAAAGATTCTGTTACTCTCTCAACTGTTCAGAATGTTTTATTATGCTGATGATGCTGTTTTTTATGCCTCAAACTTCACCTTTAAAAAACTAATCAATCTGAGCTTCCAAACACTTCCTGTTACACTTCCTGTTACATCAGATCAAATATTTCTCACCGTCACTACAAAGTACATTTGCTCAAGTACTGCACCAAGTACAGCTTTGAAGTGGAGGTACTTTCTGCGTGATATTTTATAACTGTAACCTTTGTGATGTCATCAGGGTCGGTTTTCCTGATGTTTGTACAGCGCCCTCTGCAGCCACAAAAAGCCTTTACACTTTTTTTTTAAGCATGCTAAATAGTGAATTTGATGTGGAAAACTCGGAAGTGCCCTTTAAACACACTCAGGTCCAGTTGCACGGGGAGGAGCGTTAACGTTTTCACAGAAGTGACCAAATAACACCGTCAGGATATTCAGGAGACTCCCAGCCGTCTTTCATACCTCCACTTAAAGACAAAAATCACTTAAAGACAAAAATCACTTAAAGACAGAATCTCTCATGTTTTGTTCCTCCTGGTTATTTTGGTCTGTCAGAGCAACGGAGACACATCAACAGTCATCATTTGGAAGAAAACACACACACACACACACACACTTCCTTAACATTGCTGTTACTGCGTCCTGAAGGCTCCGCCTCCTTTCAGTTTGTGTGTTTGAATAATTAATGTGGACATTATGCAGATTCATGCAGGACTCAGCAGGAAGGCTCATGTTTATTACAGCATATCTAACGTCACGTCTGAAGCGTTTCTCTGCCGACTCAGTTCATCTGCTTCAAATATAACAAAGGAGACCAGCTGAGACGGTTTAAAGGGTCATACCAGCGGTTTCACGTGTTTCAGCCTTTAAATCCTCCTGATGTTTTCCATCAGTTTCTAAACGCAGCTTTAAGCAGAAACTCCACAGAGTAACGCCTGATGAGTCCATGTCGCTTTATGTCACTTTATGTCGCTTCATGATACTTCATGCCACTTCATGTCGCTTCGTGATACTTCATGATGCTTCATGTTGCTTTATGATACTTCATGTGACTTCATGCCGCTTTGATACTTCATGTGACTTCATGCTACTTCATGATACTTCATGTCGCTTCATGTTGCTTTATGATACTTCATGTGACTTCATGCCGCTTTATGATACTTCATGTGACTTCATGCCGCTTTATGATACTTCATGTGACTTCATGCTACTTCATGATACTTCATGTCGCTTCATGTTGCTTTATGATACTTCATGTGACTTCATGCCGCTTTATGATACTTCATGTGACTTCATGCCGCTTTATGATACTTCATGTGACTTCATGCCGCTTTATGATACTTCATGTGACTTCATGCTGCTTTATGATACTTCATGTCGGTTCATGTCACCTTTGATTGTGTATTTGGGTTGACTACACTGATGTCTCACCTGAGGGCCTTTAAACCCACCTGGAATGAAAGACAGGAAGTGGTTTACCTGCGGACACCTTGGCCGTTAGAGCGGCGCAGGGTCACTTAGGTTTGACCTGAGGGTCACTTCAACCAATCAGAGGAGCAGCTTGGTGCTTCAGTTCACCTGGCTGATGAAAGAGCAGAGGCCTTTCTTTCTGTCTTTCTCTGACAGGCAGCATACTGGTAAAAACATGTTTCTTTGGAATCTTGTTCATGGTATCAGTACTTTGCTGTGGCTGTCAGACATGTCGATGTGTAAAGTTTAACTCCGCTCTGTCAGGTGAGTCGCCTGCTCATGCTGTAAATCCAATGACTTCAAAGTTCACGCACACACAAACACACCCATCATATCACATGAACACACATCTTTTTATGGTAACGTGTCTGGAGAAATCGATCACGTTTTTCTGGGATTTGAAGCTCAGAGTTGATTTATTCCAAAACGTCTTCAGATCAGTTTCTACAAACTTAAAATCAGCAAACAGGACCAGAGGAAGGTAAGACAGATGATGGTTTCCTGTGTGTGTGTGTGTGTGTGTTTGTGTGTGTGTGTGTGTGTGTGTGTGTGTGTGTGGACATTCCAGCTTTAAGCACCTTCTCTTCCTTTTCTTCGTCTCTTTATTCTTTCTAAGCATAAATCTGAGTTTTTCTGCTCGTACATCGTGTTTATAAATTAAATTGCAGCATTTATCATTTTCATTTTTACTCTGTGATTGTTAATTAGCAAAAATCATTCTTCTATAATGCCAAATTAATTTTTTAGCCAAAATATTTTCCTACAGATGTAAGACTGGTAATTTCATCTCTGTGTTGAAGATGATGCAGGTGTTGTCAGAACCTGACTGATGGAAAAACAGTTAAAGGTTTTTTATTTTATTTTTTTAAGTTCATATTAATGCTGAATCCTGCAGGAAATCCAGAAAAACTGCTGTCAAACTGTCAGTTATGTTAAACTTAAGGTCACAACTTTTTAAAACATTTTAATACCTGCAGGAAGTTTATTTCTATAAAAATAAATTCTTTAGGGAAAAAAAACTAGTCTGAGTCCAAAAAGTCAAACAATATCAACATAAAAATTAATAAAACTAAAACAGAAAATATTAAATAAAACATACAATAAAACATATAAATAAAAAATAAAATATAAATTAAAAATGCATAAACAAATGCAGATTAAGCAACACTGAGACTAAAGCTATGCTAATGTCTTAGCTTAGCTTAGCTTAGTTGACTTTTTTTAATTTTAGTGGAAAGTAAAAAAAAAGAAATCATTACATTTATGACAGTTTGTGATCATTTCAACTTTCATATAACAAAATGAAAGGTAATTTAAAAAAATAAATTTTTGTTACTTTTTATGATTTGGAGTCACTCCAAGAAACACACACACACACACACACACACACACACACAGCAGGGTGGGTCAGCAGTGGGTTTTTGGCTTCTGTCAGCAGAATCATTATCAGTTAAACATTAAACTGCAGCTGAAACGTTTCCTGTTTAAACAGACGAAATTAAACATGTTAAACATGTTAAACATTTTAACAATTTAACATTCTAACATATTATGAGCATGAATCGTTTTGATTTCAGCCAACAGTACTGGTATAACAAACCCTGAAATCAAAAGCATACTAAACTTTTTCCTGTTTTCATTTTCTTTCTCCACCCCCAGATATTTCTGACCAATCAGCAGACAGAGTGTTGTCACATGACTTTAGCTGATAGATTTTGGTTTACTGGATGTTTTTCTGTGTGAAACTGAATCAAAGCAACAATTTAGTTCCTGATTCAGACCAGAACAAACGATCTGCAGATCTGAAAATGTCCTTAATGCTTCCTTTAGCGCCACCTGCAGGACAAACTTAACACTCTTAGCTGCACTTCAGGTGAAACTTTAAGATGAAGTTATTCTGCCTGATGAAAATGAGAAATGTTCCTTTAACCATCTTTAAATCGTCTGTGTCAGCCAATCAGGATGGCGGGAGAGGAGGATGGGGCGGGGCGTGTGCGAGAGCTTCAGGAGCAGAGGATGGCGGTCCAGAAGAAAACCTTCACCAAGTGGATGAACAGTGTTTTCTCCAAGAACGGGGTGAGACGTTTCACACTTTAACCCCAAAACACGCCAAACGGTTCTCAATCTCAAACCTAAACGTGTTAAATCAACCAAAAACTCAACCGTTTCCACCAGAAGTTCTCAAAAACTTTACAGGATATGCATATAAATAGTTGTTGGACTAAATGTTTTTTTTTAATGCAACTATTTAGATAATTTTTAAGGTTTTTTTTGCGGGGAGGGGGGGCTCATTCCCTCATTTTTATAATCCTGATACAGCCCTGCTGGTCTCATCTACATCTGCTAAATTTCTCTTTTAACCCTGTAAAGTTACAGCAAATCAAGTGAATGTTTGCTGATTCTAGAAAATTCTTCCACGGTTTGTTGTGCATGAGCGTTTTTTTTTCTTTTTTTTTTTTCGTCTTTTAAACTCGTTGTGGTGAAACATCGTTTTCAGGTGGGAAATAAAAGACGTTTCAATGTAAAGTAAAACTGCTAAATTTGGATTTTAAAGGGTTAAAATACAACCTAAGCATGACAGAAATGACATATGAGCGCTGCTGTTCCCATGTTCTGCAGCGTCTCTGCTCATGAAGCTGTGTTTTTCCTCTGATAAGCGGATGAGGATCAGTCATTCCCAGAATTCCTCAGAGATTTCCGTGAAGCTGCAGAGGAACGGGCGCCCGCTCCGCCGCCGCCTCAGCACCGTAAAATTAACGCTGCTACGAGCGATGCTGCGTCCTGACACATGATAAAGGCACATTTAAAGGAGCAGACCAGTGATTTGGCATGCGTGAGCCCAATAATTCCAACCCGCATACATGTTACATTACTGCCAAAACATAAAACAGGAGCGGTAAATGTTAGAATTGTTTTTCCTACCTTCCAGACTATCATTGGTTTCAGTTCATTCCAGTAAAACATAAAAATCAACATGTAGAGACGTGAAACATGCTGAGATAAATAATCATCACAGCATTATTTTTTTGTCTAAGTTACTTAATTTCACTGGTACAAACGGTGGATTTGGCAACATAACATGAAAATAAAGTACGGTTTTTGGAAAATGGTTGTCAGTAACGTAACGTGTGTGCAGACATGCAAAAAACTCTGGTATGGTCCTTTAAGTTTTTAAAATGATAAACTTAATGAAACGCAGGAGTCTTAAGTGAACCAAACGTTAAGGTTTGTTGTGGTGATCAGAAATATTTCACTTTTATTTATGAGAAATCATGTTTACTCTTCTGTGGAGTGTGTTTACAATAACCATCAGATCAATCCAAAATCAATACGGAGAGAGAGAGAGAGAGAGATGTAAACAGGAAGCAGACATCTGCTCTGCCTTTTTATAGCATTACCTTGGTTTGATTTCCTTTTGCCGTGGCGATAAAGTTGTTATCATCATTAGTTGAACACAACAACAAAACATAACAGAATAGAACCTTTTTAGTTACATAATAGAATAAATTATCCTGTAAACTTATAATAAAAATGTTAAAAATAATGAACTCCAGTCAAAAGGTGACTCCTGATTGGACAGTAAAGGTGATGAAGTCTTTTTGTCCTCAGGACAGCGTGAATCTGACGGACGTCTACTCAGAGCTGAAGACAGGAGTTGTCCTCATCCGTCTCCTGGAGCTGATCTCCAGAGAGAAGCTCCACGCACCCAGCCGCAGAAACCTCCGAGTCCACTTCCTGGAAAACAACAGTATCGCTATCAACTTCCTGAAAACCAAGGTAAGTCCTGTTCCTGTCCACAACTTCCTGAAAACCAAAATAATGTCCTGTCTCTTGTCCTAACAGACAAGCGTTTGGTTTTTGATGCTGTCTGTAGTTTGGCTCCATCTGGTGGTGAAGTTGATGCATTACATCTCTTCTTTATTTGGGTTCTGATTGATCGAACATGGAAATATTTGTTATATTTCTCTTCATGCTCTTAGTTGCATTAACATCTTTAACTCACTAATCATACTGTCCCTGGTCAGATTCGGGTGGATCTGATTGGTCCAGAGAACGTGGTGGATGGGGACAGGACGCTGATCCTGGGTCTGCTGTGGATCATCATCCTCAGGTTCCAGATCGGAGCCATCAACCTGGAGGAGGTTTGTAAAGTCAGGAAATTAAAACTTCCTGAGAATCTGAGTCTCCTAAATGATGACCTGACCTTTCCTTTCCTTTCCTTTCCTTTCCTTTCCTCAGACAGGGGGCGGAGTCAGTGTGGCTCATCGCTCGGCAAAGGAGGCTCTGCTGATCTGGTGTCAGAGGAAAACTTCAGGTTATGATGGCGTTGATGTGCACGACTTCTCCTCCAGCTGGAGGGACGGACTGGCCTTCAACGCCCTCATACACGCCCACCGGTAACACACACACACACACACACACACACACNCACACACACACACACACACGCTCAAACCTTCCTGTTTGATTGTGAACTAACTGCATCCTCCGTCTCTCTCTTCTCCGTCCCAGGCCTGACCTTTTTGACTACCGCCGTCTCCGTGACGATGACCCTCGTGGTAACCTAAGCCACGCCTTCTCTCTGGCAGAACAGGAGTTTGGCATCATGCAGCTGCTGGAGGTGGAGGACATAGTGGTCCCTCATCCTGATGAGAAGTCCATCATGACCTACGTGTCTCTGTACTACCATTACTTCTCCAAGATGAAGCAGGGACAGACAGTCCAGAAGAGGGTCGCTAAGGTCTGACAAGTAAAATAACCAAAAACAAGCTGTGTTTGTATTTTGTATAAATTTATGTCTCTGCCAGAAGACGGCTTTTACCAGAGAAATTTAAAACACAACAAAAAAACAACAACTAAAATACAGTTTAATGTTTTGGAAAATGGTTGACAGTAACGTAACATGTATGTGGGTTGTATTTATTGAGCTTAAACATGCAAAATCACTGGTATAGTCCTTTAACTCGGCATTAACGTGTCAGATGTGCATTATTCAAGGGTATCAGTGTGTAAACTTTACTTTAGTGGCTGAAGATGCTGAGAAACAAACAAAAACAGGTCAAAAAGCCAAATATTAGACTTTTATTAAGTTATCTGAAACATCAGAGTTTCAGGCTCTTGCTGTAATATGAATTATTCCAACAAGAATGGAGAGATGTTTTCATATTGATTATATTTTGGTTGTTGGATGATAATGGATTATTATGTTTTTTAGATTGTGGGGATGCTGATGGAGTTGGATGATATGAAAGTCCAGTATGAGAAAATGGTTTCAGATCTGCTGTGCTGGATCAGAGCCAAGGTGATAAAAATCACAAAAATAAAAGCTTACACCTTTATCTGTTCACCTGTGGATGTCAGCAATGATGCAGTGAAATATTATTAGCTGCTAACTTTAGCCATCATCAGGCTAATGTTCAGGTAAAATGATTTAAAGTCAGTAACATTAGCATTTAGCCTTAACAGGGCAAAAGTTTTTAAGGTAAAAATATACTATCAGTAACTAGCTGCATCTTAGGAGTAAAAATCAGTCTCATTATGAGCTGCTAGCTCCAGGCTAACAGTGAGCTAAAAGCCTTAAAGTTAACATTAGCAGCTTATTTTGGTTATTATGAGTTTAATGTTAAGACAAAATGTTTAACAGTAACACTAGCACAACACCAACACTATGTAAAAACCTACAGTAGCATTAGCTGCTAATTTATAAGGTAATATAAAGCAATAAAATCTCAAAATAGTTAGCTACTAAGTTTAGCTTTCAAGGCTAATGTTAAGCTAACATTAGCTGCTAACTGCAGCTAATGTTATGCTAATGTGACGCTAATTATATTTAAATTTAAAATGAAATAGAAATTTTAAAATAATTAGCATCACATTTGATAAATTCTGCATTACAAAGCTAATGTTACGCTAAAAATTATACAGTAACAGTAGCTGCTAATTTTAGCTACATCACATAGAAAAACCAGGCCTGATCCATAATCCCTCCTCAGATTTCATCCTGGCAAACAGTGAAATATAATAGTGATTATTGATTATTGGAAAACTGATTTTTGTGATTGATTGCAGGTGCTGCAGCTGAACGACAGAAACTTCCCAAACTCTCTGCGGGAGATGCAGACCCTGATGACGGCCTTCAAGACCTACAGGACTGTGGAGAAACCTCCCAAGTACCAGGTGAGACCACGTCATCGCCCACCTGTGCACGCAGCACCATCACGTCCTGGATGAGTCCTGCTGTTTTTGACTTTTTTCCATTTTTATCCCCAAATCTTTTTTTTTCTTACTTCAGGAACGTGGAGCGATCGAAGCTCACCTGTTCAGTCTGAAGACACAACTGGCCGCCAACAACCAACGGGCATACAATCTTCCAGAAGGTACACACACACACACACACACCAAAAACAGAAAACTGCATATGTATACACAGACGCACATATGTACGTTCTATAAAAGGCTAAGAGAATATTTAACTTAATTTTTTTTAATACAACTAAATAAGATAAAAAGCAATTTATCATGACAGCTTTTTATGATTAAGTATAAATTTTAAGACAAATTTTAAAAATAAAGTCAATTTTTCAAGCAAATATAACATAACAGTGTGACAAATATTTATTCTGAGACAAACTGTTTTTTTTTTTTTATCACGCATTCATCTACGATCACAAGAAAGCAAAATGATATAAGAAAAATATCCTGCGTGCGTGTGTGCGTGTGTGCGCGTGTGTGCGTGTGTGCGAAGGTAAGACGCTGGGTGACGTGGAGAAGAGCTGGGTTTTGCTGGAGAGAGCTGAACATGAGAGAGAGCGCGCCCTGCAGGAGGCGCTGCTTCGCCTGCAGAACCTGGAGCAGCTGGCTCAGAAGTTTGGCAGGAAGGTGCGTTTGATTTGACACGACGGCTTTCTGACGTTTAAGACTTCCTGCTGCAGCAAAAAGCACAGTATGAATTTTAACATGGAACGATAACGGTGCTGATGTAGCTTTTCTTACAGCCTTACCACTAGTGGGGCTAAAATGTGAAGTCTGTTCTTACTTCATCCTTCATCTCTCAGCAACACAAACTGCTGAAATACACCAATCCCAAAAGTTTGGTGTCCAAGATATCTGACATGAGAAAAATATCAAAATATCTGACATGAGAAAAATATCAAAATATCTGACATGAGAAAAACATTGAATGTCCCGTATGAAAACTCAGCGTGGTCATACGTTGTGCGTGTTCTCAGGCGGCGCTGAGGGAGGGCTACCTGCAGGACACGGCGCGTCTGATCTGCAGGCAGGACGTCCGCAGCCTGTGCAGTCTGGACGATGCCCACGCCGCCGGCCGCCGTCTGGAAGCTCTGGCTACCGATGTGTTCGCCAGAGAGCCGCGATTCTCCGCCCTCAGAGACATGGCGGCCAGCATCGAGAGAGGAAACTACCACAGCAAGGAGCAGGTCATCAGGAGGTCAGAGCGGCAGACGCTGATGGATGTATAAATGGATGGATAGATTGATTGATTGATTGATTGATTATGGCTGTCTTATCGTTTGCAGGCAGGAGAGGATCAGTCAGCACTGGAGGGATTTGCTGCAGCAGCTGCAGGAGCAGAAAGGGCTGCTGGGAAATGTAGTTGAGACTCTCAGCATCCTCAGAGATGTCGAGCTTGTTTCCCAGGAGCTGAAGGAGCTGCAGGTATGTCACTGTGTGCGTGTGTGTGTGTGTGTGTGTGTGTGTGTGTGTGTGAGTGAAGAAAAGAGCATGTGTCTTAATCCAGCATTTACTTCCTGTTGTTATATGCGTAAACAATACATCCTTACTTTTTCCTCTTGCCCCTCCCCCTCCTTCAGTCGCAGGCCGGCTCCTCTGTCATGGGGAGGGAGTTGGCGGAGGCGGAGTCTCTTCTTCAGCAGCAGGATCTTCTGGAAGCTCAGATCTCAGCTCACGGAGAAACCATCACTGCTATCAGCAGAGCGGCTCTGAAGGTATTTAGAATGTTTGTGCTGACATTAAACAGCAACTTTTTTTTTTTTTGAGTTATGAAGTTCTTATGAAGCCTCTTAATAATGCGTCTGATTCTGGTATTAATCTGAAGTCTGCATAGTAAAGGTCGTGTTTCTTTTCCACTCAAAATCACGGTCAGCTGCTGCAGATCTCAAAACCAAATCCATGACATTGTGATGTAGGCCACGCCCCTAAAGTACATTTTATGTTTCTGATTTAGGCCACGCCCCTCTATCAAGGCATATAAAAACAGATTGTCATGGGGTGGGGCATAATGGTCCAGCCCCTTTTTTTCAGGGTTTGAAGGCTTTTTTTGTCTGGTTTTAATATGTGAAGGAGGCGTGGTCAAGCTAGAATGGAGTTAAGTTGAGTTTTAATACATTATGAAAATAAGAGATGCTGTAAGATCACTGACCCCATCTCTCTCCCTCCCTCTCTCTCTCTCTCTCTCCCTCCCTCTCTCTCTCTCTCTNTAGCATCAGTTTTGGTGGCTTCCTTGTTTTACACCCAATTAAAGGATTATGTTTTTTTTTGTTGTATGAAAATTCTTTTTAAACCAAAGTCAGAAATAAATCCTAATCAACCTTTACAAACAAGGCTTTAAAAAAAAAAAAAAAAAAAAATTCTGTGAAGTTAGCATTTTGTAGATGTGAAGTTTTCACCCAACATTGCTTTAGTGCCATTGTGCATGTACTGCACACAATATTGTCGTGTAGCCCATATATCAAGTTTGAAAGATTTTTGAAGAAATTGTCTTTCCTCATATGAATTATTTGAAAAGCAGATTTATTAGCCAAAAACATCAGCAGCACTGGGAATTTACCGTGTTTAATTACTGCTGACACGTTACGCAGTCATAAACAATATAGCTGAGAATCAAGCTGCTGGAAAAAAAGGAAAGTGAACACCGAGCATCAATTTACCAAACATAAACCTATTAAAGCTCACATTCAGTAGTGTGTGGTGCTATTAATGTACAGTACTGAATATCTTGTTGATTTTTTTCATAGTTATATTTATTCCTTTAGTATTATAGCTCATCATTTCTGTCTTTGCTCCTCTCCTCTCCTCTCCTCTCCTCTCCTCTCCTCTCCTCTCTGGTAGGAGGAAGCAGTTGGAGGCTCAGTTGCGGTTGTTTGAGTTTTTCCATGACTGTGAGGAGTTGGAGGCGTGGCTTTATGAGCGCTGGCTCAGGCTGCAGACCGCCGGACTGGGTCGAGACCTGAACCAGATCCAGCTGGCTGTAAACAAACACAAGGTGTGCTCAAATCCTTCCAATCCTCCTCCTCCTCCTCCTCCTCCTCCTCCTCTTCCTCCTTCTTCTTCTTCTTCTATTCCCTTAATTTTGTTAAGTGGTAATCTGATTCCACTTTGTCAGGTGTTGGAGGCGGAGCTCCAGGCCCAGGAGTCTCTGTACCAGGGTGTGCTGGGTCGAGGACAGGACCTGGTCTCTAAGCAGAGCCAGGTCAGCCAGCGAGCTGTGCAGAAGTGGATCCGAACCCTGAAGAAGCAGTGGAGCCACTTAAGCGACGAGGTGACGGGACGCTGGAACAGACTGCAGGCCGCCGCCACCATCAAACAGGTAAACGGCAGAACATTTCTGTTACTGTCCTACAGGTACTTGCAGACTGACTCGTTATATAGCTTCATCTCAGACCTAAACACTAATAAGTCAAACACCTTAAAATTCCACCTTAAAAATATAGAAAGATTCAGAAAAACTCCTCGGTGGTTTTATAAAACTGCTGCTGCTAAAAGGTTACATGCTGAATTTCCTCCGGCTAGTATTTTGCAGACGTGGCAGAGGCGAACTCCTGGCTGAGCGACAGGAAACCGCTGCTGACCAGCGAGGATCATGGGAAGGACGAGTCGAGCACGGCCGCTCTGCTGCAGCGCCACCTGCGTCTGCAGAAAGAGATGTCGGCCTACGGCGCCGAGATAAAGAGACTGGCAGAGCAGGCGAAGAGCGCCGCGGTGCTAACCGCTCTCACCGTGAGCACAGACACTTTCTATTCACATGTTATTTCTGTAAAGGATGACATGTTTTAGGTCATGTTTGTCCGATGTTTGTTTGTTAGCAGGATATCTCCAAAATTAACGAATGAACAGATAAAATAGTTTGGCAGCAAGTTTAAACCTTTATAAACAATGCTGTATTTTGTCTCGCAATTCTCGTGGCTCATGAGTTGTTTTTCCTGAATTCCAGGTTTCAAGATAAATCAGAATAGGCCACGCCCATTTCTGCCTAAACAGATTTTCAGCCATTTAAAATTTGTAAAACTGGTCCAAGAATTCACCAAAGTACTGCTGATTTCAGCTCTTCTGTGTGTTTGTGTGATGACGGACGTAAACCTGCCTGTGACGTTTACTTCCTGTAGGGCGAGCAGCAGCAGAATAAGATGCTTCAATACAGCGACTCATCTGGAGAGGAGGAGGAGGGGCCAGGAGCAGTGACATCATCATCCAGCGCCAGGGTTGGGAAAGGTGCTGTGATCTCTTCCCCTCAGCGTCAGGAGAGCAAAGCCAAGGTCCGCTTCACCTACAGGAGAGGTACTGCTGCTTACCTCAGACAGAGCAGTGCATGATGGGAAATGACTGCTAAATGATTCGGTTCTGTATCTAATGTCATTAAAATGCATAATTCCTGGAATGATTTGTGTTAATCGTACTGGGTGACACGGCGTTAAAATAATATCGCTCTTATAAAAGTGCTCACGTGTTTGTGTCTGTTTGTCAAAATGCTGTTAACTTTAAATAAATACTGTTAATCTGTGGTCTTCTTTACAGGCGAGGTACCATGGGAACGCAACGAGATCGTAACCATCGTCAATACAGATCCAGGCGAAGACCGAGTTCTGGCCCGAGACAACAGAGGAAACCAGCAGCTCATCCCAAAGACCTACCTCACCCTGCTGCCCCCTGCTGTACGATCAATATAATTAATAACCTCTACGTCTATGTCCTCCTGCTATCAGCTGCTGTATGATCAACATAATCAGTACATTATAAATCAATGCCTCACCATATCAATGATAATCAATAAGTTTTAAATCATTAATCTGATCATTTCCAGATCGCAGCTCCTTACACTGATACTAATCTTTAGCTCATGCCCCCCCCCCCCCCCCCCNCCACCTCTCTCCACCAGTGGCGGACCAGAAAGCCCAAACAGGAAGTTGAGTCGGCCAAGACGGAGTCGCTCAATGCGCCGCAGCACAGCTGAGATCCAGACGGCGTCCGTGCCGGACCCTCAGTACCAGAGAGACACGGTGGAGCTCAGCCAGACCCACCTGGACCAGGACTACAGCGCCCTGCAGCACCTGGTCATGGTGAGACAGAGGCATCATGGGAAATCGATTTTGGACATACTGGTTACTGCTCCATGGTACTCAGAAATCAAAAATTCAAAAATGCGAAAAGTATGGAGCACTTAAAGGGACAAAAATATCAGTGGAAGGAAAAAAATATCCAGTCCTTTTGCAAGATAACACATAAACTTTTGGTGAGATAACCCAAGCGACGTAGACCCAAGCACCAACTCAGTGTCTTTATGTTTTAGTCCAAGCTAAAAGTAAAACCCGACAAATCGCTCCATTGTTGCCTAGCAACATAGATATACTGTCGCACCTCCACTCAGTGAAGGGTCATTAGTTATCTCACAATAGTATTGCATTATCTCACAATACTTTTGCGTTATCTCGCTAAAAACGTGTGTTATAACACAAAAGTTTTGTGAAGCAATGCGAAACTTTTGCAAGATAACGCAAAAGGACTCACTATTTTTTTCCCCCCTTAGGAGTTCTGTAGAAAAGTGCAACAAAGTGGTCGCAGAATTAGAATTCCCTGTTAGAAAGTTTCTAGAAAGATCCACTGTTATGTAACATAAACTCAGCTGAGGCAACATGGCGGCACAGATTTCTCTGTATTGTGTTTTAGTTGATGAAACTGGATTTTACATACTTTACGACATTTCTCTTCATTCATGCAGAAATAATTTGTGTAGATTCTCTGTACATGTTCATAACATTATAGACTTTCAAATACGGGCCATTGATAAGATGAGTTGGTGTGTGTGTGTGTGTTGGCAGGTGAAGACGAGGAGTCTGGAGGAGGCGCTGCGTTTGCATCGTTTCTATAACAGCTGTCAGGAGTTTGAGTCGTGGATGGAGGACAAGGAAAACGTCCTGAACGCCTTCAGCAGCGACGCCGACAACCCAGGAGTCCTACAGGCCAAATACGAGGTCATCATTAATTATAACATTCATATTATTCATAATATCTCAATTTTAATCTCATTTGCGTGTTAAACTGCGTTAAAGAAATGTTTGGATAAAGTTTATGCTGCTGTATGATGATAAAGGTCTTAAATTTTGGCTCATGATGATAAAACAATTAATTTTTTTATTGCAATAAAACAAAATTGTTGTGTTTCATGATTACTTTCTCTCATGAGGCGATCCTGATTTAGATTGTTTTCAGATCTGTAGATGGTTTGTTCTGGTCTGAATCAGATCTGCAGATCGTTTGCTCTGGTCTGAATCAGGAACTAACCTGTTAGCGTGCTGCATTTGCTGCTTGAGTTGGTTCAGTTTCACAGGAAAACAACCAAAATATCAACAAAAGTCATGTGACAACACTCTGCTAATTGGTCAGAAATGTCTGCAGGAGAAAGAAAATCAAAAAGAAAAAAGTTTCCTGTGCTGAGAATACTACATGCTAACCTTCAACATGTTCATTTGAACACGTGTTAGCTGTGTTTACACCTTTAACACGTCAGTTTTACATGTTTAGAATATTATGTTGAGGCAGAAAGAGAGCAGACACTCACAGCCTTTAATGACTTTGCCTCTCTGTTTCAGAACTTCCTGACGGAACTGGCGAGTGGGCGGGGCCAGCTGGATGACATCATGAGAATGGCAGAGGAGCTGGTAAAGAGCCGCCACAGTAAACAGAGAGAGATCCAGGCCAGACAGAGACAGGTGTCCAAAAGGTACAAAACCGAACTCCCAGCAGCCTAAAATCAAGACCAGGTTCTAAGAGGGTCCTTCTCAGGTCATTTATGTGGTCCTGGAGGTCCTTCAGGAAGTTCTAGAAGTCTCTGAAAAGGTTCTTGCGGAGTTCCTGATATGCTCTGGTCTGAACTCTTGTCCACCTGTTCCAGGTGGGACGTGATGCAGCAGCTGAAGGATGAGAAGGGCCAGGAGCTGCTGAGTACAGCAGACGTGCGCTCCTTCCTGCAGAGCTGTGAGGAGGCTCAGATCCAGCTCCAGGCCCAGCTGGCTCAGCTCCACACCGTGGACCCGGCCTGCAGCTCCTCCACTCTGCTGATGGAGGAGAAGAACCAGACTCAGGCCCTCAGAGAGATCCAGGCCCTGGAGGGCAAGATCGCCTATCTGAAGAACGTCGCCAAGATGTAAGGGTTCTCAATCCTGATGTTGAAGACCCAAACGTGCACGTCTGATTAAACTCGTGGTGCCTCTGATTAGGCAAATCAGATGTTTTCAACCAATCAGATCAACTAAACTCATCTTATTATTCAAAGTCCTTCAAAGGTTCTACTTCAAACCCAAACATTCAGCCTGAATAACAAGGCTCATCTCACAGAACATGATGTCATTTCCTGTGTTACAGGAAGCAGGACTGCAGTCCAGCAGAGAGTGCAGCCATCTTGGAGGAGGTTCGGGGCCTGGAGGCTCTGCTGAAGCAGGTGACTTCATGCATGATTTTAAAGGACCTTTACTGATTTAATGATTGTTATTGACAATCATTTCACAAAGCATACTACTGGAACGGAGAATTAAAAATGTTTTTCCTACCTTCCAGACCTCCACTGGTTTCAGTTCATTCTGCTATTAAAATCAACTTGTTGATACTGTAAACGTTCTTGGGATAGGTAATCCATCATCACCAACAAGACGTGTATTCAGGTTTTTTTAGAAGTTATGTAATTTTAGTGTTTAAGCTCAATAAAAAGCGTGGAGTGAATGTATGCCTCCACCGGGGAATATAGTCCCAAAAGAAGACCTGCGTTTATGGAAAAATTTAAAGGACCGTGACTTCATAAGGCTGTGTAACTATTAGCAGGAGAAACATGGATTTTTAAGGTGGGTGTATCACTTGAATATTTGATTTTGAAAGATTAAGAGATTTAGCAAAATATCAGGAAAGCTGAAATACGGTTTTATCCTTTGAGAAATGATTGTCAATAATGTTACATGTATGAAAACTGAATATAGAGTATTTAGGCTCAAACATGCTAAACAGCCGGTATGGTCCTTTAACTTCAAAGTAACAAAACAGAATCATTAATCAGTCATTAATTAATCTGATGGCGTTCTGTTCTGGACAGGTGAAGCGTCAGGCTGCAGACAGACAGCGACACCTGGAGGAGGCGCGCTGGCTGCATGCCTTCCAGCAGCACGCCAAAGACATGAAGCGCTGGGCGGACTCGGTCCAGGAGCGCCTCCTGCAGGAGGAGGCGGCTACCGACGTGGCTTCAGCCGTCGCCCTGCTGGAACAACATCAGGAGCTCCGGTTGGAGCTGGAGGAGCAGAGGAGCAGGTAAAGGAGAGAAGAGAGGAGGTGCTGCCCCAGCACAAAACCTCAACTGTGAGATAATTAATAGATAGAAAAAAACATAGTAAATATTAGTTTAATTTATTTGTAAGATACCAGACAAACATTTTGTGGCATGTCTGTCACTTTAATTTCTGTGTTCACAGGCTGAAGGAGATGGAGAAACTGGGGAAAATGCTTCAGCACAGATCCTCCAATGGGACGACAGGGGGCGTTGACATCCAGAAGACCATAGACAAGCTCAGTGGTGATTGGTCCAAGCTGGACAGGATGTGGGCCAGCAGGAACCAGCACTTGCAGCAGGGGGTGGAGCTCCAGCGGCTGAACCAGGAAGGAGACCGGATTGAGGCAGCGCTGTCGGGACACGAAGCCAGGCTGAGGGTCAAAGACGTGGGGGTGAGAGGGACGGACGCTGGGACAGATAAAATAAAAAATGTATTCAGCCTGAGTGTTAACATATAAAGGATAATGTGTTTATTGGTGCAGGACTCGGTGGACAGCGTTCACAGTCTGCTGGGCAGACAGAAGGAGCTGGAAAGTCTGCTGAAGGCTCTGGACCTGCAGATCCATCATTTCATGGAACGCTGCCACCAGGTCATCGCCCAAAAACACTACGCCGCTGAACAGTAAGACAGGAAACACGGTGGAAATGTGGGAATTCAGCGTTCACGTCGTAGGATTAAATAATGGGATTATCTCTCAGCATCCAGGAGAGGAGCAGCAGCATCCAGGAGGCCAACAGGAGGCTGAGAGGGAGGAGCAGGAGGAGGAGGAGTCTACTGCTGGACTCCAAGAAGTACCAGGTAAAACATTCTCATCCTTCATATTAGGATTTCATTTCAGTTTGGGGGCGAAAGACGATCGATTGGTTTGTAATCAAACCAACAGGATTTCTAAACGACTGAGAAATTAGCCATGATATTAATGTTCTCCAGAGGATGAATCCTAAACACTCTGGTGACCCTCTGACCTTTCCAGTAGCACCATCAGGACGACATTTACACTCGTACAAATGAAATTCATGACGTTCTGTCCTATTCTTTATCTTCGCTTCCTGAGTAAAGACAAAAGAGGAAGTAGAACGATAACTGCGTCATCCTTCTAAAGAGCAAACATCATGGCTGCCTTCTCGCTGGATTAATGAAGCTCCTGATGATGATGATGGAGATGATGATGATGATGGTGGTGATGATGATGATGATGATGATGATGATGATGAAGATGGAGATGATGATGAAGATGATGATGATGATGATGATGATGATGGTGAAGATGATGGTGATGATGATGATGATAATGATGATGGAGATGATGATGAAGATGATGATGATGATGATGATGGTGAAGATGATGGTGATGATGATGAAGATGGAGATGATGATGATGATGGTGGTGATGATGATGGAGATGAGATGAAGATGNTGATGATGATGAAGATGGAGATGATGATGATGATGGTGGTGATGATGATGGAGATGAGATGAAGATGATGAAGATGATGATGATGGAAGAGCTTTTCCACTGTGAGACACTGAGAGCCGTAGATTTTAACGACCCTTCAACCTCTTTACTCCAATCTGAAGACTAGTTAGCATGTTTAGCTGCTGCTGAGAGTCTCTCAGCTCCAACCTGTCAGGAGGAGTGTGTGACATTGTGTGTTGTTGTGGTGTGTTGTTGTGTTGTGTTGTTGTGCTGTGTTGTTGCGGTGTGTTGTTGTGGTGTTGTGTTGTGTTGTTGTGCTGTGTTGTTGCGGTGTGTTGTTGTGGTGTGGTGTTGTGTTGTGTTGTTGTGTTGTGTTGTTGTGCTGTGTTGTTGCGGTGTGTTGTTGTGGTGTGTTGTTGTGGTGTGTTGTTGTGTTGTTGCGGTGTGTGTAGGAGTTTCAGAGGGATGCTGATGAGCTCCTGCTGTGGATGGAGGAGAAGTTTAAGGTCGCAGAAGACGAATCTTACCGAGACCCAACAAATGTCCTCAGAAAGCTGAAGAGACACAAGGCGGCGGAGAAGGAGATGCAGGCCAACCAGGTCTGGCTGGACGGACTGATTCAGGTAAAAAAACAAAAAAAAGGACCGGAATCTTTAAAATTTAATAAGAAGATAAGCGTGACATGAGAAAATAAATGTGTATCTGTGTGTGTAGCTGGGGCAGGAGATGCTTGCTGAAGAGCACTACAGCAGTCAGAGTATCAGCAGGAAGTCCAGTCAGCTCAGCAGCCGCTGGAGAAGCCTGCAGGACAAGATGTCCGACAGGGGAGACAAACTGAGACAGGCGGGACAGCAGGAGCAACTGATGGAGCTGCTACAGGTAAATAACACCACAGGTACTCACACCTGGACGGTTAGAGCGACCGCTGGACGTCCGTCCTGCACAGACCAGCGTGTGGACGGACGATGGACGAGTAAAGTTGTTTCTGTCCGCAGGACGTCAAACTGAAGATCGAGGCCATCCAGTGGATGCTGAACAATGGGGCTAAAGGTCATGACCTCCGATCCAGCCGGCAGCTGCTGAAGGTGAGATCAGACTGATGCTGGCTCATTTAATTATTAATTATTAATAATTTGACATCTGGACAAAGCAGCGTGATTCATCACAGAGATGAATGTCTTTACAGAATTCTGCTGCAGCGTCAGGCCAACAGAATGTGAAGCTCTGTGATTGGCTGGTTGTTCCAGCAACGCACTCTGGGAGTTAAATTCTCTCCTAACATTGTTATGTTCACAGTCTGCGACCTTTGACCTTTTTAATCAATAAACATCAACTGTCACATAGCTTTGGTTACATTGAAAATGAAAATCAATTCTAAAATGCTAATGCTAATGCTAATGCTAAAGGAAGCCCGTTTGTTGTGTTTTGTGTCCAGGAGCATCAGCAGCTGGAGCAGGAGGCCAAGGAGCTCGCCGAGAAGATCAGCTCCATCGTCAGCAGAGCCAAACGTCTGGCCTCCAACCACTTTGACAAACACAGGATCCTGCAGGAGACGGACACGTACCTCAGCCTGTGAGTCTCCTCAGGGTCGCGTGATAACGTAGCCGCGTTAGGGATCGTTTGTGCAGGTCTGAGCGCAGAAATCGCAATGAGATGAGAAGTCTTGATCCGGTTCCAAATGAACTCTAGAACTGTTTGTTTGTGGTCTGAACATGATCCAAACTACTTCCAAACCAGCCTCAGATCAATCTATTGATGTATTGATTGATTAGCAGCAGAGGTGTGTGTGTGTGTGTTTAACGTTAACTAAACTCCTCCTCTGATGATCAAACCAAATGATGCTGTTAAAGGTGGAAACACATCAATGTTAGCTAACACGTGTTCAGGTTAGCATGTGCTTGTATGTTGTCAGCATGTTGCTCCATTCTCCTGTTCAGTGTGTGAAGGCTTCTTCACATCATGTGAAGCAGCATGTGGTTTTCCACACGTGATTCAGCTTCTGCTGTCATAGTTTTCTTCTTCATGGATCAAATGATGCTATGACAGGAAAGGATCCACATTCATCTTTGTTACTCTGATTTACTTTGATAGAAACTACTTCCTGTTTGGAGTTTCTGTCTGACCAATCAGCAGAGAGGGTGTTGTCACATGACTTTAGCTGATAGATTTTGGTTTGATTGGATGTTTTTCTGTGAAACTGAACCAAACCAACAATTTAGTTCCTGATTCAGACCAGAACAAACGATCTGCAGATCTGAAACTGCCTTAAATGATGCCAGATTTTAAAGTCTCTCTGCTGCAGGTTCTCGTCCCTGCAGAAGCCGTTGGACCGGCGTCGAGCTCAGCTGGAGGCGTCTGTGCTGCTGTTTGGGTTTTATCATGACGTGGACCTGGAGCTGAGCTGGATCTCTGAACACTGTCCTTCATCCAGATCCAAAGGATTTGATAAATCTCTGGCTGGAGCCATCAGCCTCATGCAGAAACACAAGGTGCATCATATTTATCATTTTATCTTCTCAACATCACAGACAGAACCAGGTTTTAACAGGAGCAACTTTTAGGTGTCTTAAATATTAATCAGCGGTTACAGGTAAATCTATCCCAAAATAAATTCACTGAAAAAGATGTAGCACATTTTAACGTGTGTGTGTGTGTGTGTGTGTGTGATCATAAAGGAGCTGCAGGCGGAGGTGAACGCGCACCGTAAACACCTGAGTCGTGTCCTGGAGAAGGGGCGAAGCCTGGCTAAATCCAGCCAATCAGACGGAGAGGAGGTGCTCCAGAGGTGTTGCTTTTTTATCTTTTCAGCAAAGATTCTGCATTCTTCCTCTTCATTTTACATCAAAATTCTTCTTCTGCTCTACCCGTTTTCCAGAAATCTGAACAGTGAGATTTATCACTGTTCATTTCCAATCAGTAATCAATGTGTGAACGTGCTGTGATCAGGACTGAAGTGGATCTGCTGTTTGTGCAGATGCAGCCATCTGAGCACAGAGTGGGAGGAGCTAGAGGAGACCTGCAACAGGAGAGCAGCTCACCTGAGCAAGGCCATCACCAGAGAACAGGTGAGATTTATTTTAAAGGATTTTTATGGTGAAGGTGTTTAAGTAACAAAAGAAAGACAAATTTTAGTGAAAAGAAAACCGCCGTTATTCTCCTTTAACTGTCCTCTGTTCCTGGTTAGCTGCTGTTGGACTGTGCAGAGTTGGAGTCCAGACTGAGCGAGACCCTCAGTCTGGTCAAAACCAACGACTACGGCAAAGACCAGCGAGCCACGCAGAGTCTCATCACCAAACACCAGGTAAAACACGCTGCCAGGTTTAACGTGTCCATGAGGGCCAATGTCGTCACGCAGACACATTTGTCATTCATAAACACGTGTTAGCGGCGTCTTTTATCATCTTCCTTTAAGAGGCATCACTACAGTATTTCCTTATTTACATGTCAGGAAATGATTCATAAAACACAAAAATTAAGTATTTCAGTGGAGGTCAAAGAGCATCAGAGCCTCTCACAGTCGCCCAAAGGTCAAAGGTCAGCATGAACCTGTTTCCTTTAATACTAGTAGTAAGTAGTAGTAATATAGTAAGTTTTCTACATTTTGAAAGAATATCTTCACTTTTTTTATACAATAATGTGGCTTAGAAGACAAAACCCAAACAAAATTTTCCAGAATTTAACAGAATCGAATTGAACGGAATCGAAGCTTTGAACATCAAAATCGAGTCAGGAAGTCAGAATCGATATGGTACTCCTCGTGCAGGTGCTGGAGGGCCAGCTGGAGGTGCTGCAGGTGGAGGTGGAGGCGTTGGGGGAGCAGGTGGAGCAGGCGGTTGGCAGCTGGAGTCTGGAGGAGCTCAGCAGGCCGTTCAGTCGCCTCAGCAGCCTGAACCAGCAGCTCCAGAACCAGGCAGGCCTCAGGTGAGCACATCACATTTACCTGGCATCGCATGGGCCACTTCCTGTATTTGTTGGTTCTCATCTTGTTTCTGTCTCTGATGTCAGAGGTCAGAGGTTAAAGGAAGTTCTCCACCTGCACGAGTTCAGACGGGAGTCAGCGGAGTTTGAGTCCTGGATGAACCAGCAGAGACAGACAGCAGAGTCTCAGGATCTGGGCAACGACTACCAGCACGTTCAGGTTTTTATCTGTTCTGAACATTTAACGCATAACTCCAGCAAAACTGTTAAAATGTTCATTTGTGCTGCTTCCATGTTTTTAGATTTCATGTTTATAGGTGTGTGAGCTCATTCTGAGCGCACACACCACCTCAACCTCCAGATTTATCTAAAATGGTCTCGTTTGTTTGTGCCATTAAAATTTATGCTGCTATGTTTTTTTTAAGATATTAAAAGTTTTATTTTAGGCCATACAACCAATGACCTATAAAATATTCTTTAGTATGTAAAAAATTACAGCAGCAGAAATGAACATTTAAACAGCAGAAATGGAATTTTGCGATATTTACTGTGAATGATTTTATCCTTCGTACGTATTTTTGTTCTTTCTCCTTTAATAGCTTGTAGCACCTTAGCTAGCTGACATGTTTTCAGCAGCGTCATGACTTTGCCTCGTGCTGTTAGCATAAAAATCACGGCTGCTGGAAAGACTTGTGTCAGAGGAAAGTTTCTGATGTTCCAGCTGCTACGAGGGAAGTTTGAAGGTTTCTTGAAGCAGCTGGATGTCGGAGACGACAGACTGCAGATCTGCAGCGACGCGGCCGAGCGGCTGATACGCAGCAAACACCCTCAGAGCTGCAGCGCCAGAGACACGCTGCAGCGCCTCAGGTACCACAACACCTAACCCACCACAACCACCTAACCCACAACAACCACCTAACCCACCACGACCACCTAACCCACCACAACTACCTAATCCAGGTACCACAACCACCTAACCCACCACGACCACCTAACTCAGGTACCACAACCACCTAACTCACCAAAACCACCTAACCCAGGTACCACAACACCTAACCCACCACAACCACCTAACCCACCAAACCCTGAATCCAGCAAACAGCTCATCAGCCAGGTCTTTGGATATCCAGATGGAGTAAAAGTTCAAAGCAACAGGACTTGAGTTTTCTTTTTCTTTCTTTCTTTCTTTCTTTCTTTATTTCTTGCGTTGCAGTGCATGCTGGGAGGATTTGAGGGGCGTGGCCATGGAGCATCATGATCAGCTGCAGAAAGCTGAAGAATGTCATCATCTTTACCAAGAGCTGAGCGACGCTCTGACCCTCATCCAGGTATCTATCTATCTATCTACCTATCTATCTGTCTGTCTGTCTATCTGTCTGTCTGTCTATCTCTATCTCTCTGTCTGTCTGTCTGTCTCTATCTGTCTGTCTGTCTGTATCTATCTATCTGTCTATGTATCTGTCTGTCTGTCTGTCTATCATCTATCTATCTATCTATCTATCTATCTATCTATCTATCTATCTACCTATCTATCTGTCTGTCTATCTATCTACCTATCTGTCTGTCTGTCTGTCTGTCTATCTATCTGTCTGTCTGTCTATATCTATCTATCTGTCTGTCTGTCTGTCTATCTCTCTGTCTGTCTGTCTGTCTCTATCTGTCTGTCTGTCTGTATCTATCTATCTGTCTATCATCTATCTATCTGTCTGTGTATCTATCTGTCTGTCTGTCTATCATCTATCTATCTATCTATCTGTCTATCTATCTCTCTGTCTGTCTGTCTGTCTGTCTGTCTGTATCTATCTATCTATGTATGTATGTATGTATGTATGTATGTATCTATCTGTCTATCTGTCTGTCTGTCTGACTATCATCTATCTATCTATCTGTCTGTCTATCTGTCATCTGTCTGTCGTGTCGTTTTATACTCTCTCTCTTTCTCCCTCCCTCTCTCTCTCTCTCTCTTTCTCTGTAGGAGCGACAGAAAAGTATCCCAGATGACGTGGCGAAGGATTTGCGAGGTGTGACGTCTCAGCTGAGGAAACACGAGGCTCTGCTCAACGAGCTCGCCACCACAGAGCAACAGGTAGAGAGAGTGAGCGAGCGAGAGAGAGAGAGAGAGAGAGAGAGAGAGAGCCTGAAATCCATAATAGTTGCCAAGATAATGCTGTTTTCAGCAGTGACAATCTGTATGTGTGTGTGTATGTGCATGTGGTGTGTGTGTGTGTGTGTGTGTGTGTGTGCATGTGTGTCTGTGCACGTCTTGTAGCTGCAGGACCAGCTGGATGGCGTGAACTCTATCATGGAAATCTGCCCACCACACCTTAGGCTCCGCCTACAGGAAGTGCAGCAGGATGTAGTGGAGCAGTGGGAGGATCTTCGTCTTCTCGCAGAGCAGCGGGAGGCGGAGCTAAAACTGGCCAGCCAGCATTATCTCTTTCTCAACATGGTGAGTATGAACGGACGAAGGAGCGACCTTCATGAACTGCCTCATCACGCCTCTCACTTTCCCACGTGTCCCTGCACTCTCAGGCACAGGACTACTTCCTGTGGTGCAGCCAGCTGATTGGTGGAATGGCTGCGGAGGAGAGCATCAGCGATGTAGCAACCGCCGACCTCCAGCTGACTCAGCACCAGCAGCTGTGGGCCGAGATGGAGGCCAGAGAGGAGACCTACCAACACGTTGTGGACATGGGGGAGGAGCTTCAGGAGCAGGACAGAGCCAACAGGAAGGAGGTAGGAGGAGCAGGAAGAGGAAGTGAAGCAGCATCGACCACGAAGCGTTTTTAAAGCTTTGATGTGCTTCAGGTGCTGGAGAAGCTTCGGGCTCTGCAGGCGGAGAAGGAGAAGCTGGAGGAGCAGTGGAGCCGCAAACAGCGCTGGTTAGAATCTGTCCACCTGGAGCAGGTGTTCTACAGGGACGCTCAGAGCCTGGACAAGACCTCCGTCTCCCAGGAGGTGTGGCAGCTCTGCGAGGCGAGAATTCTCCACCAGGAAACGAGGAGCGGCGCCGAGTAAAAACTCTCCATGTCTCTCCACAGATCCTGCTGCAGAACAGCATTCTGGGAAATACGGTGGACGAGACAGAGGGTTTGATCAAACGCCACGAAGCCTTCGAGAAGCTGCTCAGCTCTCAGGAGGACAAGGTCAGATCCCAGTCCGTGTCTCAGACCCCAGCCCATCTCAGATCCCAGTCCGTGCCTCAGACCCCAGCCCATCTCAGATCCCAGTCCGTGTCTCAGACCCCAGCCCGTCTCAGATCCCAGTCCGTGTCTCAGATCCCATTCTGTCTCAGATCCCAGCCTGGTCTGAGTGATGCTCATATACACCAAAGCCGTTCTCTCTTACTGTTCTTACAAAAACTAAGAGATAAAGTTCATTTTCAGTCTTTTTTTAAAACTCAAAACAGGAAGTCATAACCTTCATTAAAAGAACATACCAGCGATTATGCATGTTTGATCCCAATATATACAAAAAGCATACATCTATGTACGTGTACATGTACATACATGTACATGTTACATTACTGACAAAATGTGAAACCATATTTTAGTTTTTCTGTTATTTTTCCAAAATCTCTAATCTTTCAAAATCAAATGTTCAGGTGATGCATGCACCTTAAAACTCAAACTTTTATTCTAACACTTTTGCACGATTGTAGAAGGCGTCTTGGTAAAAGCCGTCTTCTCCTGGGACTATATTTCCTGGCGGAGACATACATAAACAGACATGTTTGCTGTGATGGATTATTTATCTCAAGCATGTTTCAAATCTCTACAAGTTGATTTTTATATCATACTGAAATGAACTGAAGCCAATGGCAGTCTGGAAGGTAGGAAAAACAATCTTAAATTTACTGGTAACGTAGCATATTTTGGGAAATGGTTGTCAAACAAGCATAATTGTCGGAATGGTCCTTTAGCTCTGCATGCTGTGTAGGAAGGAGGTCAGGGTGTACAGATGCTACCTGTCTAAACTTCGCTGTCTCTGATTGGTCCAGCTTTCCGCTCTGAGAGAGCTCGCCGGCCGTCTGAAAAAGCAGCTGAGCAGAGAGAAAAGTGGGCGGATCCAAACCAAGCTCAAAGCCCTCCTCCAGCGACGCGATAGGATCAAGGAGCTGTCCGTCAAACGCAGGGAGGAGCTGGAGCTCTCCAGGCTGCTGTGCATATTTAACCGTGATGTTGCCGAGGTAACCGGCTGACCAATCAGAGACTCTGGAGAATAAACGTCCACCAATAACTCCCAGGAATATCACATCTCCAGCATTATTTTTATTATGCAGTTAAATCATCAATTTTTGATTAATCGTTTACGTGCAAATGTCTAGTAAACATGCCAAACGTGATCTTTTTAGTTGTCAGAATTTTCTATATTTTTTACATTTTCTAGATTAAAATTTAGTTTAATTAGTCTCAGTTCCATCACCTCTGTTGGTTTATTACATTGACTCATTTTATTTATTTTCTGGTCAATTCTTAGAATAATTTTTCCCATTTTTCTTTGAAATGTATTTTCTGGAAGAGACATATTTAGGAAAAACCCCAAGTAATGAAGGAAATTCATTTCCTGCCTGTCTGTCTCTGTCCGTGTCTCTCTGTCTTTCTGTTTGTCCTGTCCTGTCTGTCTATGTCCGTGTATTTGCATGTCTGTCTGTGTGTTTCCGTGTCTATCCATGTGTTTGACGTGTCTGTCTGTGTATTTGCGTGTCTGTCCGTGTGTTTCCGTGTCTGTCTGTGTGTGTGGCGTGTCTCAGGCTGAGGCGTGGGTGTCTGAGCGGACACAGAAGATGTCTGAGGACAGTAAGGTGGACCTGAGCAGCCTGCAGACCAAGATGAAGCTGCTGCAGAAACATCAGGTGTTTGAGGCTGAGATCCTGCACCACAGCAGGACTATCAGCTCCGTGCTGCAGGTACGCTGGCGACGATGAGGATGAGGAGGAAAGACGTGATGAGATATGAGATTAGATCAGATGTGATGGGTGACAGTGACGATGGCGTGAAAGTTAAGGATGCACGTGCTTCAGTGCAAAAGAATGAAAACCAAGGAAACATCAGGAAACAACTGTTCTGTAGCTTCCTGTCTATCAGGAAGACACAGGAAGTGACCTCTGACCTCCTTCCTGTTCTCTCAGTCAGGAGAGGAGCTCGTCTCTCTTCACCACCCAAAACAGAAGGAGGTGAGGAGGAGCGCGGCGAGTCTGCAGCTGCACTGGGAGGAGCTGCAGAGAGCCGTGGCTGCCAGAGGGAAAGTTCTGGAAGACAACAGAGACTTCCTGGAGTTCCTGCAGAAGGTGGAGGAGGTGGAAACCTGGATACGGAACAAGGTCACTGCTCACGTCTGGGGACTTCTATTGTTTCAGAAAATAATTATAATTTTTCATCCAAACGGGAGAAAAACGTTGTTCAGGCTGCTGATCGAAAAATGATTTTTCTAAGGATTTCCATCTGTTTCCTCTGCTTTTATTCCTTCTGTTAGAGTACTTTTTACTGCTGTACGTGTAGTACTACATCTACTGCTGCTACAGCATGTACATGTGATATGATATGATATGATATGATATTAATGGGTATACATGGAACTGCAGCATGATTACGTGTGTAAGTCGTGTAAACTCGTGCTTTGTTCAGGAGGTGATGGTCGGCGTTGGAGACGTTGGGACAGATTATGAACACGGAGTTCAGCTGCTGAAGAAACTGAGCGAGTTCAGAGGGACGAGTGATGGGGTGAGTGTGAAACTGTGAAACTTCAGCGTGAATGTGCATCTCACTAATGGTGATAACAGTGATAATGGTGATGACGGTGATGATGGTGAAATCTGTAGGACATGACGGTGGACGACGCCCACATCACAGCCATCAACAGACTGGCTGCCAAGCTGGAGAAGAGGCAGAGCGCAGAAGAGCTGAAGACTGTCAGACAGAGGAGACAGCAGCTCAACGACAGGTAAAACACACACAGGTAACACCATCTAACAGCTCAACGACAGGTAACACACACACAGGTAAAACACACACAGGTAACACACAGGTAACATCACCTCTATGATGGGTCGGGTCAGTTTGAGACTAAGCTCCTCCCCCTTCTCGTCCAGGTGGAGTAAGTTTCATGGAGATCTGAGCAGGTACAAGAAGAAGCTGGAGGCGGCGCTGGTGGTGCACGCGCTCATCAGAGAGCTGGAGGAGGTCAGGGACAGAGCCAGCGAGAAGGTCAGTCGTGATCACCGCTTCAGACTCCATGATAGCTCCTTAAAGGACCAGACAGCTGGTTTTACGTTTGAGCCCAATAAATACAACCTACCTTACCTTACTGCTAACGATTTTCCAAAATTAAAACGTATTTTAGTTTTCCTGTTGTTTTGCCAAATTCCCTGATCTTTCCAAATAAAATGTTCAGGTGATACACGCACCTTAAAATTAAGATTTATCTACTAACGTGTACATCCAAATGTAGAAAGGACAGTCACTTCTAATGTCTTTTATAAAACTATCCTCACCTGGGACTACGTATATTACCTGGCAAAGATGTACATTTTCCTCCATTAAATAAAGTTACTTCAGAAAAAACTTAATAGAGCTTTTTATCGTGATAATTATTTTTTTTTAAAAAGTGATTTGTATTTATCTCTGCACATTTCAACTACAAGTTGATTTTTATAGCGAACTGAAACCAAGGTAGGAAGGTAGGAAAAACAATTCTAATGTTTACTGCTCCAGTAGTATGTTTTGGAAAATGGTTGTCACTACCGTAAACTTGTGGTGAATATAACATATATGTATGTACTGTATGTACTAATATGTATATGTATATATATTATGAAGTGTGGGGATATAGGAGAGGTTTTTCCATGCTCGCAGGGAGGGAAAGGGCAGGAAGTGATGAACGACTGATTGAGTGAGGAACGATTTCAAACATCTGCTGCCCACGTTCATGATATGAAAGTAAAAAAAGGAATAAAAACTTAGTCTGGTGCTGTAGATGTTGCTGCTGCAGGACCAGGACCTCGGCTTTGACGTGGAGAGTGTAGAGAACCTGATCCGACGCCACGAGGAGACACAGAGAGAGGTCAGGGTCATCCAGGAGAGGTTAAAGGTGAGGCAGCAGAGATGACGCAGGATTCAGCTTGCTTGGCCTTGACCTCAGAATCTGTGAAATCACCAGTTCATTTCTCCAGTCTGAAAATCAATTAAAAAGTGTTTTAATGAAGTGTTTCAGCTGATTATCCCCCCCCCCCCNCTCCTCCTCCTCCTCCTCCTCCTCCAGGCCCTGGACAAGCAGGTCTCAGATCAGCTGAAGGACCGATCTGTGATGACCGACAAGCTGAGGATCAAACAGAAGGAGGTCCAGACGGTTCTGAAGACCCTGGAGAAGAAGGTCAAACTCAGGTGATGCTAACTAGCTTGGTAACAACCTTGCTACATGCTACCTGAAGCTAGCTTGGTAACAACCTTGCTACATGCTACCTGAAACTAGTTAGGTAACAACCTTGCTACATGCTACCTAAAGCTAGCTTGGTAACAACCTTGCTACCTGCTGCCTGAAGCTAGCTTGGTAAAACATTGCTACATGCTACCTGAAGCTAGCTAGGTAACAACCTTGCTACATGCTAGCTGAAGCTAGAGCAAACAGAATGCAGTGAAGCAAAGTTGTGAGAAAATTTGAACAAATATCTATAAAAAAAAAAAATGAAGATAACAAGAACTTAGGAAACACTTAAGCAGCCATTTGATTGGTTGTGAGTTTCAAAATCTCTGGGAGGAGGTATTATTATTATTATTATTATTATTATTATTATTATTATTTTTCTCAGACTTCCATGATCTCTGAGGACTGACTGAGAGTTTAGTACCAGGTAGCAGATGGACTGATGGAAGGTGTTTTGTAGGAAGGAGAAGCTGCAGGAAGCCCATCAGCTGCAGCTGTTTAAAGCCAACCAGCGCCTCCTGCTGGAGTGGAGCGTCAAACAGAGCAGTGACATGGAGGAGAAAAGTCTCCCCAAAACCAGGGCGGAGGCAGACCGGCTGCTGGTGGAGCATCAGGACTGGAAGGTGAGCTCTTATATTTTATCTGATATGTTCTGTTGTGTAATATTATTGATTGGTTTGCTTCTTCAGGCCGTTAACCTCCTGCACGTGTATTTCCAGACGGAGATCGACGCCCGTGGTGAGCGTATCGACTCTGTCCGGGACTTCGGTCTGGATCTGGTCCGGTCAGGCCACAGCTCCAAGACAATGATCCACAAGGCTCTGAAACAGCTGGAGGAGGCCAAGGCCGGACTGGACCAGGCCTGGATGAAGCGCAAGACGACGCTGGAGCAGGCGCGGATTCTGCAGGTGATGATGTGGGATTTATGGAATACCAAGGAAAATGTGCTGCGAATAAATGCAGGCTTATGATTGAACATGGTCTCCGTCTCCGTCCTGCAGGTCTTCCTGAGCTCAGTGGAACAGTGCGACAGTTGGCTCAGCAACAAGGAAGTCTTCCTGGCCAATCAGGATCTCGGGGTAAAGGCCTTTACACACCAGAGGCAAATCATTTGTGCTAATATTTTCCGCATTAGTTATATTTTGCAAACTCACGCCCTGTGAACGATGGAGTTTCACTTGATGAAATTGCGACATTTATGTTTTTTCTGATCCAACTTTTCACCTATGAACAGAAACGGACCAAAGTGTCGTTTGCTGTCTCTATTAGTCATTAGTTGTCAAGTTAAAAAGTGACTCTGCATAGACAGTTTTTACCAAATTCATCAAGTTTGAAAACTTTGAAACACTGTTTCTTCTGCAGACCTAAAATATGTCCTCATAGAGTAAAGCCACTTTTTTTAATCCCAAAGTAAAAACTTTAATTTCTGTATCAAACAATAAAAATCTCCATACTCCTCCTCCTTCGTGTTGATGCATCAGAATCTGTTTTCCTCCTTTTATTCAGGAAAATCAGAACAGCTCATCAACACTTCATTTTGACTTTTTTTTTTGTAGTGCGTTTTTTGGGTGAACCGATAAAAATATTCACAAAAAAATCACATCGCGTTTGTTGCAAATATATATTTACTGCGACAAATTCACCTCCAAAAAAAGTGTACTTTCGTGTCATTTATTCTCGCCGCTCTTGGTGTGTAGCAGAAAGTTGCCTAATGCAGGTCGTTAGCACTTCCTCACAGTTTACCTGTGCGTCTACCTGTGGAGCAGAGCTCGGTGACGGAGGTGGAGGTGCTGCAGAGGAAGCAGGCTCAGTTTGAGGAGGTGCTGGAGGCTCAGTCAGACCAGCTGGAGGAGGTGCAGAAACTCAGCCAGAAGATGATCCAGCAGAACCATTATGACTCCGACAACATCAGAGCCAAGAGCAGAGCGCTCGCCGCCAGGTAACTACGTCACCAGGTCACATGACCATAAATCACTTGGTGTCCTCCTCCTGTCTGCGGACCTGTCTACCTGTTACTGTACCTGTCTGTGTACCTGTGTACCTGTCTGTGTACCTGTGTACTTGTCTGTGTACCTGTCTGTGTACCTGTTTACCTGTCTGTAGGTGGAGTCAGCTGCAGCAGCAGAGCAGATCTCGTCACAAAGCTCTGGATGAATCGCTGCAGCTGCAGCAGTTCCTGTCCAGCAGCTACCAGGTATCTACTCTGTTCTACTGTACTTTACTGCATAATAATACTGCTAATAATAATACTAATAATAATACTAATTGCATAATATTCCATTCTATTACATTCTACACTCTACTGTACCGTACTCTACTGTAGTCTGCTGTACTCTGCTGCATTTCATTCTGCTTTGTTGACTTATACTGTTTTCTAATGTAGTCTGTTGTACTCTACTGTACTATGTGTATAAATATGTGTGTGTGTGTGTGTGTGTGTGTGTGTGTGTGGTAATTGTGTATCTTCTCCAGGTGTGTGTGTGGCTGAACGAGCGTAATGCGGTGGCGTTGGATGAGAACTGGAGAGAACCAACCAACCTTCAGGCCAAACTGCTCAAACATCAGAGCTTCGAATCTGAGATCCTGGCCAACCGCTGCAGAGTGCACACACTGACCAAGGTGTGTGTGTGTGTGTGCGTGCGTGCATGCATGTATACATTCTAATTAAGGCATCCTTATAATCTTTGCGTGTGTGTGTGTGTGTAGGAAGGAGAAAAGTTGCTGTCTGACTGTAGCTCAGCTGAAATGAAGGTTCAACCTCAACTCAAAGAACTGACTGAGAACTGGAATGCTCTGATCTTCAACTGTAAGGAGAAGAAAACCAGACTGCAGGAGGCCTACCAGGTACACACACACACACACACACACACACACATACACACACACACACATACACACACTCAGNTACACACACACACACACACACACACACACATACACACACACACACATACACACACTCAGACTATCTTAAAATAAAACTCTTTTGATCTTGATGGTTACTTTAGCAGATCAGAGTTCAGATGGTGTGTTTGTATTTTCCAGGCGTTGCAGTTCCAGCGTTCATTGGACGACATGGAGCAGTGGGTGGGGTCAGTGGAGAGGGATCTGACCAGTGAGGACTGTGGGATTGACCTACCATCTGTCAGCAGGCTGCTGAAGACTCTGCAGGACCTGGAGGCAGAGGTGGACGGACACCGAGACAGAGTCCAGGTAACCGGTGTTAAGTCATCTTATTTTCTCCTAATAGATGTTCAGATATTAATTTATCTCTCTAACGCTTTGTTTGTCTGATGTTCATTTGTTTGTTTGGGTATAACTTTTTTTCATACAGGCTCTTGTGGACACAGCAAAGAGTTTCCACTCTGAGGGAAACTTCCTGGCTGAGGAGATCCAGACCAGAGTGGCTCACATCATCACCAGGTCTGATATCAGCTTAATATCATCATCACCAGGTCTGATATCAGCTTAATATCATCATCACCAGGTCTGATATCAGCTTAATATCATCATCACAGGGCTGATATCAGCTTAATATCATCATCAGGTCTGATATCAGCTTAATATCATCATCACTAGGTCTGATATCAGCTTAATATCATCATCAGGTCTGATATCAGCTTAATATCATCATCACTAGGTCTGATATCAGCTTAATATCATCATCACAGGGCTGATATCAGCTTAATATCATCATCATCAGGTCTGATATCAGCTTAATATCATCATCACCAGGTCTGATATCAGCTTAACATCATCATCACTAGGTCTGATATCAGCTTAATATCATCATCACAGGTCTGATATCAGCTTAATACCATCATCACCAGGTCTGATATCAGCTTAATATCATCATCACCAGGGCTGATATCAGCTTAATACCATCATCACCAGGTCTGATATCAGCTTAATATCATCATCACCAGGTCTGATATCAGCTTAATATCATCATCACAGGTCTGATATCAGCTTAATATCATCATCATCATCATCACCAGGTCTGATATCAGCTTAATATCATCATCACAGGTCTGATATTGGTATAATATCATCATCACCAGGGCTGATATCAGCTTAATATCATCATCACAGGTCTGATATCAGCTTAATATCATCATCATCAGGTCTGATATCAGCATAATATCATCATCACAGGTCTGATATCAGCTTAATATCATCATCACCAGGGTTGATATCAGCTTAATATCATCGTCACCAGGTCTGATATCAGCTTAATATCATCACCAGGTCTGATATCAGCTTAATATCATCGTCACCAGGTCTGATATCAGTATAACATCATCATTACAGGTCTGATATCGGTATAATATCATCATCACAGGTCTGATATCAGTATAATATCATGTCAGGTATAACGATCTGTCGGAGCCCCTGCAGAGCCGCAGGGAAACCCTGGAGGCCTGGCAGCTGCTGTTCCAGTTCTACAGAGACCTGGAGGAGGAGGTAAGCTGGCTGAGCGACAGCCTTCCTGCCGTTACCGCAAAGGATTATGGGAACTCACTGACCAGCACCCAGCAGATGGTCCAGAAACACCAGGTACTGACTGACTCGTTAACTAATTAATTAATTAACAGAAGGCAAACATTAGACTGTTTGACAAAGATTTGCTGTTGTAACATGATGTTTGATTCCTCAGACAGTGATGCAGGTGATCCTGAGTCGCGCCCCATTGGTCCAGGCAGTCCAGGAGGCAGGGCAAAATCTGGTAAGGGACTTTTGAATTGTATAAGTTATAACATTAGGAATAAACCTGTTGCAGGATTTATTTTTTTGTAACATTGACCTGCAGGTCAGAGGTCGTCACTTTGCATCTCATGACATCTTGGAGCGTATGGAGGAGCTGAGGAGTCTGTATGAGGAGCTGAAGATGGAGGCTGACAGGAAGGGGAGACTCCTGCAGGAGGCGTTCAGCATCCACACCTTCCTGTCTGAGGTACCACTCTTTCAGGGACCATTTAATTCAGGGTCTTCTGTCCTTTGAAACAAAAACATGGTGCAGCTCCTTTTTTCCTCGTTTGATATGGAGAGGGTGGAGGTGAAGGTTTAGGATCAGAATCATCATACAGACACAGGTGTGCAGTCTTTACATTTACCTCTGCCAAGGAGGTCATGTGATCACTGCTGTTTGTTAGCAGGGTATCTCTGGGAAAGCTTTCGGACAGATTTGGATAAAATTTGGGGGACATAATCAATATGACATAATCAATATGACCCCCCCCAAATTTTATCCAAATCCGTCACACTGAGTGACCTGTAGTTTGGACACGTGTTGGACATGTGGAGGTAATCAGTGAAGGTAGATGGATGAATGAAGGTAAATTGATGAATGAAGGTAAATTGATGAAGGTAATCTGTCTGTATTGGGAGGTGTGGGAGTTGGAGGTGTGGCTGGAGGAGCAGCGGTCCGGCGTGGAGTCCAGGGACTGTGGGAGGAGCGAGGAGTCCACAGAGGGTCTGCTGAGGAGGCTGGACGCTCTGGATGTGGATCTGGAGAACCAGAGGAGGACGGTGGAGAGACTGCAGGAGACCGGAGCTTCTCTTCAGCACCTGGAACATCCCAACAGCCACCTGGTCGGTCAGTCACTCCCAGATGTCCTCGAGCGTTACGAGACTCTCCTCCGACTCGCTGCTTCACGTCGCGGTGCTCTNCCCAGATGTCCTCGAGCGTTACGAGACTCTCCTCCGACTCGCTGCTTCACGTCGCGGTGCTCTTGAAGACCAGCTCCGCCTCTACGTGTTTGAGAGAGAGACCAAAGAACTACAAGCATGGCTGACCTCCAAGAAGACTGTGGCAGAGTCCGAGGACTGTGGACAAGATCTGGAGGACGTAGAGGTGAATAAAGACGAGACCAGATAAGGATTCTTTAACCCAATAAATACACATTACGTTACTGAGAGCTATTTTCCAAAATATAAAATCGTATTTTATTTTTCCTGTTATTTTGCCAAAACCCCTAATCTTTGAAAAATCAGGTTATAAACCCTTAAAATTCAATGTTCAATGAAAATTGTTGGCAGTAACGTGTATGCAGGTGTATATATTGGGCTCAAACATGCAAAACTACCAGTATAGTCCTTTAATTCTTCAGCTCATTCTTCTCTTGCTTCTCGCTCTCTTTCCTCCAGGTCCTTCAGAAGAAGCTGGAAGTTCTGGTGTCGGAGGTTTCCGGTTTGGGTCGGAGCCGGCTGACCTCTGTGCAGCAGCTGGGTCGTGACCTCCAGTGGGACAGTCAGGCTCGGAGGANGGAGCCGGCTGACCTCTGTGCAGCAGCTGGGTCGTGACCTCCAGTGGGACAGTCAGGCTCGGAGGAGGGAGGAAGCTCTCAGCCGGCTGTGGGAGGACCTGGACAGCAGCATCAGGACCAGAGAACAGGTACCTGGCCAGGACCCGTTTCTGATGTGACAGGTGAAGTTTGGGTAAATGTTGGTTCTGTCTCTCCCAGAATCTGAACTCGGCAAAGGAGATCCACCAGTTTAACCACGACATGGAGGAAATGAAGGGCTGGATGGCTGAGAAGGAGGCTGTGCTGGACTCTGAGGACCAGGACCAGGATCTGCATTCCATCCAGGCTCTGCTCAGGCAGCACGAGGCTCTGGAGGTAAAGAAAACACACCTGGTCTCAGAGGTCCTGATCAGGATTCGAAGGCAGGAAAGTGTCAGGCTTTAAAATATGGAAATAAAGTAAATATGATGCAAACTTTCCTCAATTGTAATATTCAAGTCTCATTTACGACACAAAATGACAAGATTTGGCTTTTGAAAATCTCAAAGCCTGCGAGGTTTCTACTTGTTTCTGCAAAATTCTTCATTGTAGAAAAATCATCTATAAGAAAAATCCTGGGAGGAAAGAATTTCTAAAAAAAAAAAATACTTCAGAAAAGAAAAACACTGAAATTTTAAAGGTCTGTCTGACTTTTTTTTAAAGGTCTACATGAGTTTTTAAAGGCCTACCTGAGTTCTATTTCATACACAAATTGAATGTTGACCTTCATTCATACAACCATGGTTACCTATGTAACCATCTGTTTTGTTGATGTTCTCCTTCAGAGGGACCTGGTTCTGATCTCAGAGGAGGTGAGCAGGAGCAGGGAGGAGGTCCGCGCTCTGAGCAGGAGGCAGCCTCAGGCCAGGACCAGTCTGACCAGCAGACTGGAGGAGGTGGAGGCCTGCTGGTCTGGCCTCCAGGGCAAGGCCTGCCAGTGCCGGGCCAGACTGGACCAGGCTGAAGCCGTCCAGAGATACTTATCCCACTGGACCGAACTCATGTAGGGTCCATCAACATTTTATCATCAGAGTCAGAAACGTGATAAAATGCATCAGTAAACTAAACTTCATGGACGTCTGTCTCAGGTCCTGGCTGAGGGAGGTGCTGCTGCTGGTGCGAGGGGAGGCGCTGGGCGGGGAGGGCGCCGACCTGGAGCAGCTCATTAAAAAACACGAGGAGTACCGTGTCCAGATTGACAGGCAGCTCAGCAGATCACAGACTGTGAAAGACGAAGGGAGGCGACTGATAAATGAAGAGAACTTCATGTCCCAGGAGGTAAGACAAAGGCTAATGCTAACCAAAGGAACCTGGGAGGTCCAGGTCCTGAACCTGGTGGTCACGTGTACCATTCATACAACAACGAGCAAGCGCAGTCCGTGTTTTAAGGGTCATTTACTAAGACTGTTTTCAGTTCTGTAGATCGTTTGCTCTGGTCTGAATCAGTGGCTAACCTGTTAGCATCTTCATTTACTGCTTAGTTTGGTTCAGTTTCACACAGAAAATCATCCAATCAAACCAAAATATATCAACAAAAATAAAAGTCATGTGACAACACTCTCTCTGCTCATTGGTCAGAAATGTCTGGGGGCGGAGAAAGAAAAT